>JAOVYX010018776.1:0-19569 GCA_035668315.1 Drosera spatulata
CACAGGTATACAGGTTCCCCTGGTGGAACATTGTCATGGTGTTCTATGAGCCATCCTCGGCAGCTGAGCTGTCGAAGGGATCAAAGGGGATATACAACTAACACGCTTGAACTCTGATGATGCTGAAGACGTGGTCCGCGTGCCTTCTGATTCAGGGTCGTGATAAGGGGGCCATGCTGTTTTGTGCAGATGGGTTGCGGTTGTGCGACAATGTGATAACAGTTGAGCTGTGTGTAGATGTAAATAGCAAAGTGGTAGCTGAGATTGTGTAATCAGGCGTTGTATGGTTGGAGTTTGCGTGTTGGTTGTGCCTGTTTGTTTTGAGACATTTGATGGTGGATTGATCATTAGATCGTCGAGATCATCTGCCTGAGTTTATGCCAAGGGTTGAGCCGGTTATTCTTTTTGGATGAATGCATTCAGGCATTAGCGTGCCGATTTTGTTTGTGTATTCTTATGGCCTGTTTTCTGGATCAATTTTGTCTCAAAACTCAATCTGCAGTCACTTGTGTAAATACTGTAAATTAAAAGTCAAATTGTCGCAGCATAAATGGGACGGAGAAAATGACCGGCGTAATCTTGTTTCCCACACCTCATAGTTAATAGTAGAAACACTTAATCCATCTCATAGGGAAACTTATTAGTGTAGGTGATTCCTAAGTTGTGTGAAGGATTTTTGAAATCGTCATCTAATTTAAGATGAATTTTAGAAACTGTAACAATGATCTACTTTGAGAGTTCATTCGGGACTTAAGTAATGGGAATGTCGCGTTTTGAGTTAGCATCCACCACCCTCACTTATGTGATCTCTACTGATCCTTAGGTGAAAGAATCCTAAAAACATCTTCGCTTCCAATTAGTGACATGTTTATAACATAGAAATGTTTTGAACAAAATCAATATGGAGTACGCACACCTAGAATGTATCAATCATTTGATGAAAAATGTATGTTTATTGAGCCTAGTGATACTCTTTTTAGAGGTAAAAAAGGTTCGCCTTTTTAATGATAATCAACCTTAAAGCACTCTAGGGGAAATAAGATGATTTTTGTAGTTCCTAAGTTTTTAACTTTTGACTATTTGAATTGGCATTCTATGACATGTAAGTGATGAAGCGTGATATGAGACAATTGCCAATTGCTTGGCACGCATATATTTTGCCATGGGACCTACAACCAAAGACGTGAATTGTATGGTTTATAACCATACTGATATATATCCCATGGCACCTGTCACAGAAAGAATTAGCACCAACACAAATCATACATAAACGATAGGCACTTGTTAACGAATAACACTCTTGGTTTTTTTAAATAAGAATATTTTTTTGAGTGTTTTGTGGTCATTTAAAGGCTCTTTTCTTGAGTTTTTAAGTTATTTGAGGTTGCTTTATGATATTTTCTAAGCTTTTCATTCGTTTTTGTGTGTTATGACGGATAGGTTCTTTTTACGAGATTCTCATAAAGATTTCTAATCTAATGAAGTCTGTACTTTACATCGTACTAATCATCTAACTACAGTCATACCACATGTCGGTAGGTCAAAAATAATATACAAATGACTCCTATGAAACCATACCACATATCGGTAGGTCCAAAATAATACAACTGTCCTATAAATTTACATGAATCTAGACACATGGTCAAAAAATCTAATAATCTTTACGAGAATGTCAAATGTTATACATCAAGTGATCAAGCATAAATATCATACTTATACTAAAAGCAAACAGAGTGAAAAATAAACACGCACACTCATGATGTATATGTCGCCCTCGACATACAAAAATAAAAGAATAGGAGTACGTGCAAATAACTGGCCATCTCAAACTAATTAAAGTTTGGAATAAATATAATGTTGTCCTACTGCCCTAGCGCGTCCGGGAAAATAGGATCAACGAACACTCGCATATAACGATTGCTCATATGATACATGGCTTAAAACTACCGTTTTGAGCAGGATATTTTAGGTTGGTTTCATGAACGTACATTTTTAGTGTCGAAGTATTAGCATCAGGTTAATTAACACACATTACACATAAATATGAAAAGAGTATGATTCTTTATAGCTTCTAGTTTAAGGATAACCTGTCACACCAACATAGAAAGTTAATAATTACGGCTGCCTACATACTCATATATAGATCAAGTCGAATGTAGTTCAGAACTATGTAACTTTTAGTTAATATCAAAACCTAGAGTTTATTGCGGCTGCATCGATGAGGGATCAAGTCTTCTGTAGTTCAGAGTTTGAACTTTGAGTTAAGGTGTGTTAACTTAGAGTTAAGGTTGATTATTAACTTGTAGTTTACGCGACTACACCTATGAAGGTTGCCTACATACTCATATAGAGATCAAGTCACATGTAGTTCAAAAGCTATTAAGTCTTTTAATGGTTTAGAACGTGTTTTAGACTTAAAAGATATTTTTGTCTTAATTTAGGGTTTATTATGCCATGATTATGGGCTTAAATGTTGGTTTGACCAGGTTTGTAGATACATTTTTAATGTTCTGTATTTTTTATTGTCGAACATTTTTAACGTTTGATATTTGTAGTGTATTTTTGAAATAAACATTTGTAATATTATGGACATTTTATGTGATTATTATGTTGTACTTTTTAGGTTGTATATTTTATATTATGCTTATTGATAAAATGCTATACATTTTGTATTGTTCAACATTTGTAATGTATTATTTGATCACATGTTATACATTTTAGGGTATGACATTTATAATGTTCTAAATTGTTATGTATTTTGAACATTTATAATGTTTCATGTTGTACATTTAATATTTGTCATTTATAATATTTTGTTTAGTTAAAATATTTATGTATGAACATTGATAATGCTTTATACATCTTATGTAGGTGCTATAGCATTTTATATGAATTAAAATGTTATACATTTTATGTATAAACATTTATAATGTCTTATACTATTTTATATGAAATGTTATACATTTTTATGGACAAATATTTATAGTATTTTATGTGGTTGCTTATAGTATTTTTTATGATATGCATATCATTACTTATAGTATGATATACGATGTGAAAAGTTATACGTTTTTTGGACTAACATTTATAATGTTCTATTTGTCGCACATTTTATGTGATTACTTATAGTGTTTAATGTCATGGAAACGTTATACATGTGAACATTTATAATATTTTTATATGATGAAAACGTTCTATAATTACGAATAAGTATTTATAATGTTATTTATGTGATTAAACATCTTATATTCATGTTGAAACATGTATAATGTTTTAAAATGATTGAAATGTTATACATTTTATGATAAACACTTATAATGTGATGCATTATTATTTGGGCATTTATAATGTTAAATATGATTAAAATATTTATGTTTTGAATGTTTGATATTTCCATTGTGTAACATTCATAATGTTATACTTATAGCGTATTTCACATAGTTAAGGTGTTATTTATATGGGTTTTAAGGTGATCATTTAGAATGTTATACTTATAGTGTAAAGTTGACTAAAATATTGTACATTTTAATATAAACATTTCTAATGTTTGAAAAATGTTATACATTTTATAAAGACATTTGTAATATCATTATGTAACTAAAATATCATGTATTTAAATAAGAACATTTTTAATGTTTTATGAGTTTAAAGTAAACATTTTTAATGTTTTTATACGATTAAGTATTATTGTAATTAAATGTTATACATTTCATATATACCTTTATAATGTTATGTTTGATTGATAATGTAACATGTGAATAAACACTTGTAATGCTTTATGTAATAAAATATTATATATACGTGACAAAAACGTTATACATTTTATAACGAATATTTATAATGTGATATTTCTAATATAACGTATTTATAATGCTAAAACGTTGTACATTTTTTATGTTTGATTATCCTAGGTGATAAATTAGTAATAATTGGCCTCAGATTTCTACGGGGATTTACAGTCATTCATCACCGGTCGGAAACCAATCACAACATAGATAGCTAAGGGCAGATTTGTGTTCTTATTTTTTGTCCGATGAAATATCAATTTCAGGAATCGTATAGATCATTAATAGAATATAGGCTACATGAATCATCAAATTACACAACCAAAACAGCATGGACTCCACAGGTTTAGGGAGACAAACCACAAACGGAGACCATTGAAGTCCAACCAGAATCCAAATGGAAACCAAAAACGTCAACAGGACATCAAACATAAAAAATTCGAACAAACAAGAAGTCGAACAAAATAGCTAAAGCCCATAGATCGAACAACCAATGAAGGTAGGTCGGTTGAGGGGTTATGACCTCAGTCAGTTTTTTTTTTTTTTTTGTTCATCATCGGCCACCTGGCCGGAGGGGTGGCGAGCCTTGGGCCGTCGCCTTCCTCCGGTGATTATCGGGAAGTTCGCACAGTCAAACTGGAATCAAATGAGTCTTGGACTACTTGTCGTCATCGATTGAGGAAACAAGACAGGAGAGACTAACCTCGATCAAATCGCAAACCTCACAAGAGACCAACTGAAATGAGCCGTCACCGAGACATCACCGAGCGTCGCTTCTACCGCCACCAGAAGCCGTTGAACACTAGAAAATCACCACCACCACACACAACAAGAAAAAGAAAACCAAAATGTTCGAAAAACCTGGAAAGAAATCGATTCCGAGGTCGCCCAATCGGAAAAATCCGAAAAAAGAGATCCTAAAAAAAAAAAAAAAAGACCCCTATCACTTGTAACCCAACGCGAGGAGATCTCAGTGCATGGAGCGGACAGAGACAGCGGTTTCGGAGGTGGTTGCGGCGGCGATCTCGAGGTGATGGAGAGAGCGAATTGGGCCGTGGGTTTTGGGCCGTATCAATTCAAATGTTTTATGTTTTATAAACTTACAATCCCGTTTTATAAACAACAATGTTTTATAAACTTACAATCATATTTTGTAAACCTAATTATAATATCCTTAATACATATGTTTGACATATATTATTAAAATCATACGACTATATATAGTTTACAAATATAAAATCTCGTGGATTAATTGAGAGGATAAGGAACCAAGATATCTTCATTTACTTCTCATCAATATCTTCGTTTGTTTACATGCTCTCATCAATATCTTCATTTGTTTGTATAATTGAACCAAGATACTAAAAGGAAAGCGATCTCGGGATCACCTCAATGCTAATCTTGACTTTTAAGTTTTGAGCCACAAAGTCTTTACTGAACATAGACTCCATATACTCTGTTTCTTGTCTTGCTGAGTAGAAATCCTATAGTCTCCCACTGGTGCACCGGCACGTTAAATTAGAATTTATGAGAATTCACTCACACTATAAATCAATGTACAAGTGTAAGTAAAGATCGAACCTACAAGGACGGAGAATTACAAATAGGTTTCCAAAACTAAACTTGTTATTATTATTTTTATTTTTTGAAGTAAAAACCGAACTTATTTACTAATTGGTGATACACAAAAATTTTTAACTAATCAGTTCACAATCATAAATGTATTAATTTGTCCTTATAAACAAATTAAGAAAACTTAATATCCACTTATATATACTAATAAAAGAGAAAATAATTATTTCAAATAAAATTGTAATTATAATTTCTCATAAACCTAACCCTAATATATTCTCTTTTACGAACATCATCACCGCTTTCATTGGAAAGTGTGGCCCAACTAGTGTCTCACAAAACTCTCCAAGATAGTGCGTCCCAACCAATGCATCCTAAATGCTGCATCTTTGATGATGTGTCTAGAACAATGCGTCTCAAACTATACGTTGTGAACAGTGTCTCATGCAATGCACCCTCAAAATGGGTCAGTGTAGTATTACTCAAAGACGTCGTTTTGTAACGTGAGGATGATCACATCCACCACGAGTCTAGACGATTCACCAATATCCAAACCTTTTCTCAAATAATATGGAGATTATGCACAAGATGAGAAACAAAGAAGCCACATTCCTTGATGTTTGTGTGGGTTCCTCATTCAACATCATGTGATTGCATCGTTACGGTCGAAAGAAGTGAACGAGCGAGAGAACGGACACACGATTTGTTCTTTGTAAATCGTGAGATGAAAGGCGATGAAACAGATTAGTCCGATTCAAGCGAGTTATTACATGAAAAACAAGGATGCTTGTCATCTATGGAGTCGATGGCAGGATGGGTTTGGCGATGATCCAACTAATGACAATGTCGTGCTATGATTGTTGGTTTGGAATGTGGGATGATGAATGTAGGGTTGATGGTGGCTACGTTTGTTTGTGGCAGAAACTAGGGTTTTATGTTTATTTAAGTAGTCGGGGTTAAGGGCAAGTTAGGAAAGGGCGTGTAATCTATTTTGCAAAAGACACTAATGCGTGTTGTCGTAGACACGTCAAATTAAAATTTGTATGCACTCGCTTATATTCTAAAAATATTAAAATTATTGTACTAGTGAAAGTTAGGGTCGAACCCATAGCGACGGTTGCAATATTATTTATTCTATTTTTAATTAATGAACTATTCTAATTATGAAACTATGATTGGGGGTTTTATAAATTAAATGGATTAAAGCCTAATTGAAATATTTAAAACTAATAACTATGCTATGCACTAGATATAGGTATTTTTTCTAATTAAGCAAAAGTGTAGGGAATAGATTAATTTCGTTCTCTTCAAGGATCAATCATGGATTAACAGTAATGTGATTTGTTATTCAGAATGGTTTGATTGTTACATTAAGATCTTCTACATCACGTTCTCTATTGTTTTGATTACCAAGATAGCTTGAATAATTAAAACTAATAATCTATTCTACGTACCATGATAGCATGAATACATAAAACTAGATAATTGAATCAAATAAGAAACATACCAAACATGAATTAAATAGCAAGATACCTTGGTCTACTTATTTACATGTGCAAGTTCCTAACTAGATTATAACAAGATAGTTTGATCTACAATCCACTTAATTGCTACTTAGCATGACGAAAATAGTTTGAATCACTAACTAGATCAACCTATAATAACATCTAAGTGATCAATTTATAAGAAATCATAAATTAATCATGATATAGTTAATGTATAAAGTCATCTAGGTGATCAATCTAGGTAAATTCATACATCAACTATGACAAAGGTTCGAATTTTAACAACATTCATCATCAAACGATCTCATTTAAGTTAATCTAAAAACATCTTATGATCCTTTAACTCAAACTATATCAGTCAATCCCTACAAATCAACTAGTCAATCATAATCATCGGAATCATCACAGTCTTACTCATCATATGCATAATCATCATCAATCAAAGACGTTGAAAGGATAGAAAACAATACAGCGATGAAAAACAAAGATTCGATGTCTAATGAATAAGATCCGACCAATATCCTACAATCGAAACGTCAAACACCAAGATCCAATTTAAAACAATGAAAGAAAGTATAAAAAGTGACCTAAACTATGGACTACGGCCGTCAACGGAAATCTCTAATAAAAACAAATACAAAAGGTCCATATTTTGTACAAAAACTAAAAACCCTGGTAAATTTGGAAAAATCTTGTCAAAATCGGGTAAAAATCTTTGAGTAAGTTACGTCATGACCATGCGGTCATGACCAAGCCCATCATGACCGTGACCATCGTACTGAGCTCACTGGTTCAATTTCTGTCTTCGTCACGACCATGATCAAGCTTGTCGTGGTCGTGACCACACTTAAAACACATTCTAAATAGTTTTCTGCTATTGTGTCACGGTCCTAACCAAGGGTGTCATGGTCGTGACCAAGCTGAAACTCACTAAAGACATCATTTTTTCGTGTCAAATTTCATCTTGATGAATGATATACCTTATGTAGCCCTTATATCATCATAAAACACTTCAACAGACATCGTTTCCACCTTCAAATTGGCCTCGAATCATCATCTATGTGTGGTTAAATTTTTATGATTCATCCACGCTCAAAGTAGTCTCGAACGTATTTTTTTAGCTCCAAAATAGCTCCTAACATTCTCTAATATCAATGACATCATCTAACGCACATGAGCATCTCCAGAAATCATCAAAATCATCTTCAACGATTATCATATCATCACAATCATCTTCAAACATTTTCCATCCATTATCACGACCATCAAAAGTAGCTTCGCTTGATCAAATTTATAATGAAAACAACAAACAATAGCACCAACATTCAAAATACAAACTAAACAAAAAACATGAAATATAGAACTATAATGTGACAAATGAAAGGTTTAACATAAATAAAACGTTCCCTTGTTTTGTTGCTATTTTGCGACGATGATTTAAATTTCGGTCCCTACTTTGTTTTTATCCTGAAACCAAAAAGCGATCCCCTTCACTTGTTTCCTACCTCTTTCGCACAAAGGCCGCCGGCCCCAACCACTCGCCACCAGCCGTCGATGCCAACCGTTGTCATCTGGCCTCCATCGTCCTTCCTCCACCACCCTACCGTCTTTACCCTCTTCTCCTTTGCCCCACCCACCTTCTTCTCTTCTCCTCTCCTTCCTCAAGCTTCTCCACTAGCGTCCCCAGTAGCCGCCATGAACAGTCGTGGCCACCACCAACATTCACCGACATCCACCATCAATATCCATCAACGCCATCATTTGATTGCTTAAAGTATAAATCCAAAACCCTAAATTTTAATTGATTTTATTTTAGTTTTAATTTGTGTTTGATTATTTTAGTATTATTGTTATTTGGAGCATTGGGTTGAAATTATTGGGCGTTGGAAATTGGTTTAATGTTTCTTGGTAGATTTGGAAGACTCGAGAGTGTATCTGGATTCAGGACATGTTCTGGATGTGATTTTATGGATTAGGTAGATTAATTGGTTAATGAAGATTAGCTTGATGATTGGGTTGATTGGTTGGGTTGAATGGTCGTTGATGGGGTTTTATGATTGGTTTTGATTAGAAGGGATTGAGTATGTGTCTCGATTCGAGGATTTCTAAAACATTGAGTTTTGTGGGATTATATTTGGATTCGGACTTTGGTTGAAGGTTGATATATGTTTTTCTAGATCGTTTGTTAATGTATGGTGATTTTTTTTTAAATTTTGGGTTTTTTATGTTCTAATTTTTTTTTAGAACTTTCATAAGGCATTATGTCTTTTGTATAGATAGTAGGATAACCCGTACATATGTTGTAGCTAGATAGAACTTGTTCGACCTAAATTAGATTAGTGTGCGATTTATGAATAATATTTTTTTGAAACGGAACATGTTTTAATGGACAAAAAGATGGCATTGGATTTGTCATGGTTTCATGGTAGATCCTGGATGTATGAAAGACTTGTCGTAGGCTATTTGAACACCGTGTATGCTAGAAACATCAAAAAAATTGTGAATTTCATCCTTGAGAACCAGATTTTCAATTATCCCGAACACTTGAGATGTCCTTGTGTCAAGTGCCACAATAGGATATATCAAACGGCAGACGAAGCGATACTACAGTTGTATGAGCGGGGTTTTGTGTCCAACTATCGCATATGAACATAACAGGGTGAGGCTAAGTAAGGGAAAGCCTTAAGAACGATGTGCTCAAACCCGTATGAGTATATGATAGTGGATGGGTTTGGGCCTGGTTTTTCCAGCGATGTAGATCATGAGACAATGGATGGCTTTTATGATAGTCCATCGCCTGCTTGCATGCCTTTTTTTAATATGTTGAATACTACCATGGAACTATTCATCGAAAAATAGCTAGAGTCAGGAATCATTTGTCCCAGCCAGGAGGTCCACATGTGGCGGGAAGGCAGATCGGAAGACCTAAGTTTTGCTGGAGCCGACGGAGTGCTGGAAGGCCTATGCACCACGAAACAACCGATGTCGTTAGCCGGGGTTCCAATCTCGAAAACTCACTTCGATAATCAAGTTAGTATCTGCCAGAATCCAGTGAAAACGAATTGAATATGTGAAGGAGTAAATGTAGAGAGGGAAGGTATCAGACTTGAAGTACGTGCTAACACTTTTATTTATTGGCATTTTTACCTAATTAGATGGGCTTTTACCTTCTTGGGATTTGTCGTTACTCGTGCGTTTGACCAATTCGGGTTACGAATATCCTGGGATGGAGGTCGACCCAGGCAAGCCGGCCAAGGAAGCATGGGTCAAGCCGGAGCAAGCCGGCCAAGGAAGCTTAGGTCGACCTGAACCCGTAGCTGGTTCACTAGGTTTTTCCCGGGTTGGTTGGTCTTCGTTCTCTTTCTCCAGATTACTTTGGTCAATTCTCGGGTCACTTAATAATTTACTTTCAACTTGACTATCAGGAACCTTGGTATCTTGGTTGCAGAGTGTCCCAGTTGTAGGCTACTTCCGGGTTGTTGAACATCAAGTGTGACTACAACATACCGCACAGAGTGACTGATGCGATTGCGGCATTGTTGAAGACATTTGTCCGAAAGATAATGTGATGTCGGACACATTATACTTAACTAAATGGCTGAGAAGGGGCATTTGTCTTCCTGTTAAGAAGATAGACATTCGTCATCGTCGTTTTTTGTCTCATGGACATCCGTTTCGTGCCAATATAAGCGGGTTCTCGAATAATAGGGTTGATTGTGATGATCTGATCACTATGTATAACGGAGATGAGATACGTGCTTGTGTGTTCTCTTCTGATCCCGGTTACTTCCATGTCACTCATAATTGGAGCAAGAGGATTTTTTGGCAATTGCCATATTGGCATATGTTTAGCTTGATTCACGTTGAGTTTGATCACGTCTTCTTGTATAATTTCAACTTCTTTACATTCATAATTGTATTGATTTTGGTCCTATTCGTTATATTTGCGAGCTTTGATACCTCGATGTGATTTGTAGGAGGAAACAAGCAATTGGATGGTCAAAAGATGTTGGAAACGGAGCGTGATCAAGCAGAGACAAAGTGGGAAAAAGCAGGCGAAGCATTTGGTTTAGGGTGACCCTGAATGAGCCCAGACGTAGCGTTACCACAAGCACGGGCACAACCTTGTGCCATGCCCGGGCGCGATGCCCAAATCCCTACAGCATTGCTTCAGTGAAAAGAAAAAAGCGCCTGGGCGTGTGCGTCAAGTTCGCCTCAGGCACGAATGACTATAAATATTGCCTTTTGGTCCAAAATCAAGGGATCCATCATCATACACATCAATTGACAAAATTAGAGTTAATTTATTGAGGGGAGATGGCTATGATTCAGTTGGAAATGAAGCTACATGATTCGATCTCGATATCGGTTTTGTGTTCTTCACTTGTTTTGTGTTCTTCATCGGAGTGAACATGATTTGATCTCGAATCATGAGGTAAACCTTTTTTAGGGTTGTGATGTAGTCGATGTTTCTATCGACGTAATTCTTATGTTGTTAATTTAGTTTTAATTGCTTTGTGGTTATGATATGTGGCTATGCTTAATTCTTTGACGAATTGATCACTTGTTGTATGACCCATGGTATGATATGATTCCGAGAGGATAGGTTGGTATCGAGAATTTGATCACATGTCCGCACGTTGAGTGCGAGATTGAGAGATCGCTTGCATGACATGAGAGATACTCTAGAAACTCCCGAATTTCTTGCTTACCGTAACATAAAAGCCTGTCATCGAGAGATATTAAAGGCGGCGTTTGGTTTGGCGTAGTTTAGGATTCGAGAGAGAATAAAGTACACCTTAGGGATTTATCTATAACTAGGATTGATGATTAACTATTAAAACGACATGAATGGCGTAACGGAGGAGGCAATCCGACTCTTCCTCTTTCCCTTCTCCTTAAAGGGAAAGGCATCGGTGTGGCTCTTCAACCTTCCGTCGGCTTCTATTCACCCTTGGACTGACATGGCATAAAAGTTTCTCGCAAAGTTCTTCTCTCCAGCCAAGTCCGTCAAGCTTCGAAGCAACATCACCTCCTTTTCTCAATATGATATGGAAACTCTTCATGATGCATGGGATAGGTTCAAAGAGTTGCTCAAGAAGTGCCCTCATCATGGGCTACCCGATTGGATGCGAATGGAGAGCTTCTTTAAAAGGCTCCAAAAGGAACTACGAGTATCTCTTGATGTAGCGGCGAAGGGATCGTTCACGAACCTCAACTATAAAACGGCATGGGACTTGCTCGACTCCATAATGGATAGTTCTTATCAATGGCCGGGCGATAGGCAAGTTCACAAGAAGGCATCGGGTATGCTAGAGCTTGACACGACAACTTCCATCATGAAGCAACTCGACGCCCTCACAACGCAAGTGAGTGCTCTCTCCGCTAGCTCTTCAAATGCACAAGTCAATGTCATTCAAGCATACTCGTCTTCTACTTGTGACATGTGTAGAGGACCTCGTGGAAGCAATAAATGCCACTTGCACGCTCATATGATGCAAGCTCAAAACATGGAGCAAGTGGCATATGGACAAGGCTTCATGTGTCCCGCATAAGGCAACAACAACTTTACAACCCGAGCAACGCTAGGAATCATCCGAGATTCTCATGGAAGAACAACCAAGCTGCTCTCACTCCTTCGGGTTTCAATCCAAACCCTCCTCAACCACCAAAGTCCAACCTTGAAGATGTTTTGGCTAAGTAAATAGCTAAGACGGATGAGAATTTCCAAAGGCATGAAACTATCATACAAAACCATGGAGCTTCCTTGAAGAATTTGGAGACAAAAGTGGGGCACATTGCTTCACTCTTGACATCTCGAGCTCAAGGCACCTTTCCGAGCACAACCAAAACCAACCCGAAGGAGCATGTCAAGACTGTCTCTACAAGGAACGGAGTAACTTTGAATGATCCGGAGTGACCCAAGGAAGGCGAACCTCAAGAGGAGATGGAATCCCACAATGACAAGACGAATGATCCAACCGATGAGACCACAAAGGACCGCACAAACGAAGAGACTTCTCCTCCTAAGGAGAAGTCCAAGGTTACATCTAAACTCTTTCCAGATAACCCTTCTCCTTATATTGCTAAAATTCCTTTTCCTCAACATTTCATGAGGCATAAACTTGACAAACAATTTGAAAAGTTTCTTGAAGTGTTTAGGCGTCTCCATATCAATATTCCTTTTGCCGATGCTTTGGCTCAAATGCCAAGTTATGCAAAGTTTATGAAGGAGATTTTGTCTAAAAGGAGAAGACTTGAGGAGTTTGAGATTGTTAAGTTCAACGAGGAATGTAGTGCTATCATCCAACGCAAGTTTCCACAAAAGCTTAAGGATTCAGGGAGTTTTACTATTCCTTATTCTATTGGTAATCGTGTTGACTCTAAAACTCTATGTGATTTATGTGCGTCGATTAATTTGACGCCTTTGTCTATGTTTAGGAAATTGGAGCCTGGAGAGGCAGGCCGTACCACTATATCCCTATAACTCGCGGATCTGTCCTTCACTTATCTGCCGGGTATTATTGAGGATGTTCTTGTCAAGGTACAATCCCTCATATTTCCGGCCGACTTCATTATTCTCCACATGGAGGAGGATGACGAGGTCCCAATCATCCTTGGACGTCCTTTCTTGGCTATGGGGAGCACTATTATTGACTTACGTAATGGAAAAGTCTCCCTTAGTATCCAAGGTGAGAAGGTTACTTTCGATGTCTTCAAAGCTATCAAATGTCATGATGAGGTGCCTTCTTGTATGCATCTCGATGTCATTGATGAATGACCCAAGAGACCTTTGATAACTTGTACGATGATTCTCTTACGGCTTGTCTCTTGGGCATGGAAAGTGAAGAAGACCCTTCTTTGGTGGAGTACGTGCTAAGGCTTGACTCTTCGCCCATCTTCTATGCAAAATCTAGAGTTGAACCTTTGATACGTGTTCCGCCAAAGAAGGAGGATGAAGCTCTTACCTTGGAATTGAAGCCTCTACCGTCACACCTCAAGTATGCTTATCTTGGACCTTCATCTTTGTATCCAGTCATTGTTTCCTTAAGCTTGAGTTTAGATGAGGAAGACAAGCAGCTTCGTGTGCTAAGGGAGCATAAGCCCGTCATTGGGTAGATGATTGGGGACATCAAAGGCATTCATCCATCCTATTGCATGCACAATATTCTCATGGAGGACAACTTCAAGCCTAGTGCCGAGCATCAAAGGCGCCTCAACCCCAACATGGAGGAAGTGGTACGAAAAGAAGTATTGAAACTCTTAGATTTCGGTATTATCTATCCTATCTTGGATAGTGAATGGGTGAATCTCATTCAAGTTGTTTCCAAGAAGGGTGGCATGACTGTGGTAAAGAACGACAACAACGAATTGATCCCAACTCGAACCGTGGCAGGATAGAGAGTGTGCATCGACTACCGCAAGCTCCACAAGGCCACTAGGCAGGATCGCTTAACGGGCTATTCTTATTATTGCTTCCTCGACGGGTATTCCTGCTATAATCAAATCACCATGGCACCGGAAGACTAAGAGAAGACTACATTCACGTGTCCTTATGGTACCTTTGCGTACAAGAGGATGCCCTTCGAATTATGCAACGCACCGGCTATCTTCCAATGGTGCATGATGGCGATAATCTCGGATATGGTGGAGCACTACGTTGAGGTATTCATGGATGAGTTCTCCATCTTTGGTGTTTCTTTTGATTCTTGTTTGGGAAACCTTGCTCTTGTACTTAAACGGTGCGTCGAGAACAATTTGGTATCGAATTGGGAGAAGTGCCACTTCATGGTTCGGGAAGGCATAGTCTTGGGGCACAATGTGTCGTCTAGGGGCATTGAAGTTGATCGTGCCAAGATAGATGTGATTGACAAGCTTCTCCTGTCCTCTAATATCAAAGGTGTTCGAAGGTTTCTTTGACATGCCGGTTTCTATCGATGATTTATCAAGGACTTCTCGAAGATCACTAAACTGCTCTGTAACTTGAGAAGGATACTTCCTTCCTCTTTGATGACGAGTGCATGAAAGCATTCGAGATCTAAAGAGGGCGTTAGTATCCGCTCCGATAATGGCTGCACCTTCTTAGGATCTTCCGTTCGGGTTAATGTGTGATGCTAGTGACTACACCGTTGGGGCGGCGTTGGGACAACGCTAGGACAAGATCTTTCATTCCATCTATTATGCAAGCTGAACTCTCACGGATGCTTAGCTCAATTATGCTACAATGGAGAAGGAGCTTCTTGCCATTGTCTTTGCATTCGACAAGTTCCGGCCATACTTGATGGACACTAAGGTGATTGTGTGGACTGACCATTCAGCCACAAAATATCTCATTGAGAAGAAGGATGAAAAACCTCGCCTCATCCGTTGGGTTCTTTTGCTCCAAGAGTTCGACTTGGAAATTAAAGACAAGAAGGGAACGGAGAGTCTTGTGGCCGATCATCTCTCGAGGCTGGAGAAACATGAGGGACATAGAAATGAAGAGGTGCCTATCAATGAGACGTTCCCGGACGAACAACGTTTTGCGGTAGATGTGAGCAATGTTCCATGGTACGCAGACTTCTTGAATTATCTTGCAAGTGGGATGCTTCCACCAGAATTTTCTAGTCAACACAAGAAGAGGTTCCTCCATGATGTCCGCTTCTATATTTGGGACGAGCCATATTTGTTCAAGAATTGTGCTGACAAGCTGATTAGAAGATGTGTGCCTGAAGAGGAGATGTCCGACATTCTCTTCCATTGCCATTCTTTGGAGTATGGAGGTGACTTTGGATCAAACAAGACGATCGCTAAGGTATTACCTTCGGTTTTCTATTGGCCTTCTTTGTTCAAAGATTCCCATTCTTTTGTTGCAAGTTACGATCGATGCCAACGAACTGGGAATATTTCTTCTTGGAATGAGAAGCCTATGAATGTGAGGTAGGAGGTGGAGCTATTTGACGTATGGGGGATTGACTTCATAGGACCTTTCCCAATGAGCTTTAAGAATCAATATATTCTCGTAGTGGTGGACCATGTCTCCAAGTGGGTCGTAGTGATAGCTACTCTCGCTAATGATGCTCGGGTGGTAATGCAATTCTTGAAAAGGAACATGTTTATAAGATTCGGTACCCCTCGGGCAATCATAATGATGAGGGACGCACTTCTGCAATCGTCAATTCGACTCTCTCTTGACAAAGTATGGAGTTCGACACAAGGTTGCTACACCATACTATCCTCAAACAAGCGGCCAAGTCGAGATCTCCAACCGTGAATTGAAGAAGATTCTTGAGAAGACTTTCAACGCATCACTGAAAGATTGGTCGAAGAAATTGGATTGATGCTCTTTGGGCCTCTTCCATGGCTTTCAAAACACTGATAGGCGCTGCACCGTATCAATTGGTGTTCGGGAAGGCGTGTCACTTACCGGTCTAGTTGGAGCATCAGGCTTATTGGGCGATCAAATTCTTAAACTTTGATATGCAAGAGGTGGCCGCCAAGCAACTTCTTCAACTCAACGAGCTTGATTAGTTCAACTGTGAAGTCTATGAGAACACCAAGATCTACAAGGAGTGGGTAAAGGCATGGCATGACAAGAAAATTCTTAACCGGGAGGTCTATCCGGGGAAAAAGGTAACTCTGAATTATGACTCTTTTCGGGCAAGCTCAAATTCCGGTGGTTGGGTCCCTTCATTGTCAAAGAGGTATTTCCTTACGGCGCCGTTGAATTTGAGAGCAAAGATTCTACTTTCAAAGTGAATGGACAATGCTTAAAGGCATATTTTGATGGCCATGTCAATAGTTCACCGTCAACACTCAACTTGAGGACGTTAAACCAAGCGCTATGTGGGAAGCAACCCACAAAGAGAGCTTTCTTGTTTTCAATAAGTCGTTTGCGACATAGTTAGTTAGTTGTCACAATTCTTATGTGTCTCTATGTTGTTTTATTTTGTAGGTTTCGAGTTGAATAACGGAGCTCATGACGAGAGTTGAGACATACTTTGAGGCACAAAAACGGTAGCGAGTCTTTAGGAAAAAGGTCATCAAACATGGAATGTGCTTTGTTTCCCTTGATTTTGGTGCTTGATGTAAAAAATAAAGAGTATACAGTGATTTATGTGAAGCACCCGAGCGCAGTATTATCCCATGCTCGGGCGGGAGCTTAAATCACCAGTTACCTGTATACAGTGTTTTGAACAAAGTGCCTGGGCGCAATGGCTTGCTACGCCTGGGCCAGTCATGAAAACCCCAAACACCCACTTCAGTGTTTTGAATGAAGCGCCCAGGCGTAACCCAACCCATGCCCGAGCAAGGTCTTGATTTCAGGCCCTTAAAGCCTGAACCTCAAAAGCTATTTGCACCCTCCTCACTAACACACATCGTCCCTAACCCAAAACGCATCAAATCCCTCAATTCCTTACCAATTCGCACGAATCCTTGTCTCCTAATCCTAAATCTCGACTTCAACAAGGTATCTACATCCCTCTCTTTGAATTGGTTCAATTTTCGTGCTTGATTGATTAAGTTGGATAATTTTGGTTAGAATTAGGGTTTGGGTATGTTGTGATGTGGATTGTGTTGGTGACGATGAATCACTTGTAATTGGGGTAATGGAAGATAATTTGGATGCATGGGATTCCCCTTGATGAAGATCGGGGGTTGGTTAGGGTTTGGTTAGGGTTTTGAGCATGATGTGGGAAACACGCACATGAATTGTTCGATAAAATGCTACTTAGGGATTTGTATCACAAAAACGCGTCGTTAGCTTAGTGATGCATCCGTATTACTATCGATATCATGTATGAACCTCATTTGTACCATTTTTGTGTGTCAGTTCACTTGTTTGATGATTCCATGATGTGTTGCTAGCTTTGAGTTTTTTAGATACTATGGCTTGCGGACGCGATAAGGGGTTGGAAATCGACACATCGAAGAGCAAGCGTGCTCGCACGGGCACGAGCACATCCTTCGCCGCACCAGCTCTGGCTCTACCATCGAGCATCACCATCTTCACATCCCAAGCAGCGGCTGAGCGTTTTCGATTAGTACTTGCTCGGGAATGCATTGTGGAGAGGATAGTCGACTCTCTATACTTTGTGGAGACGATCGCCGATCGAGGATGGGCAGCTTTCATGTGCCCAAAGTTTCCCGGCCTATAAATCCCTCGCTGCGGAGTTCTACGCTAATGCGGCCGACCACCCCGATCGGCCAGTCATCGAGGTTCGAGAGGTGTTGGTGACATGGGATAAGGACACCATCAACAACTTCTTCGGCATTCGAGGTCCCCATCCACCCTACCCGGCAGTGGTTGACAACGAAGTCAACCTAGTCACCGATCGAGCGCCCGAAGCAATCACTCAAGATCATTACGGGAGGCTCTCCGATGTCCGGTGGACCTACGACACTCCTACCCGTACACTCCCCATCCCCTTCGACTCGAGCTTTCTTCGGACGAACGCTCGCATCATTCAACACTTGGTCATCAACAACATCTTTCCCTCTGGGAACCGCTCACAGGTTACCACGGGGAAGGCCCACTTGTTCTTCATGCTCCTTCGTCGCATGGGGGTCAACCTCGATAGGGTACTATTCTCATCCCCAAGGGACTATGTCCGAGGATTCAACACGAAATACGCCCTACTTCGTGTGGCGCACCCGATACTCATGACCGGCCTTTGTCTCCAGGCTCAATGTCACGGACATCGGCATGAAAGGATCCAAGTTCAATTAGAACTGGATCGACAGGATCCAACACCAACCATGGGGTTTTGTCGCCGGGCACCGAGCGAAGACGAAGGCGGCTGCAGCAGCAGAGGTAGAACACGGAGCTGATGATGATGAGGACGAGGACGCACCCAAACCACTCCAAATCGAGGGTCTGTCGGACATTGGGACTCGTATTGGGTTGATGGAGGAGGAGATGGCGAATCTCGGGGCTGGGATGGGAGCATCCAGATGGACCAAGTGGACATTCGGATGATGATCAAGAGCGGATTCCAGCACACTTGGGACTCGCAGGAGATTCTCATGCGCCAATTCCACGCCTCTATTTGGGACGAGCGGGATACATTCTAAACGTTTGTTTTATTCCCTTTGTATTGTCTAAATTGTATTTTTGGTGTCGTTTTGCCTTGGAATGTTGGTACTGCTGCGTGTTGATGTTTTATGGCAGATTGGCATGGAATTTGAAGGAAAAAGGAAGAAGAATGAAGAGAATGGAAATCCAAGTACTCGAAGAGCTGCATTTCACTTTTCGTCACCGTTTCACATGCTTTGAGAGTCAGCAAACTTTTGCCACGATTAGTTAGATCTAAGTGTTTAGATGCTATGTATAAGTTTTGAAAATTTTTGGATGTCGTTTGCTATTTTTAATTTTAGTTTTAGGAAGAACGGTGAACAGTGAACAGTGTCGCGGCGCGCGTGAACAGTGTCGCGGCGCGACCACCTTGAACAGTGTTGCGTACGCGACTAACTTAACGTCGCGGGCGTGACGGGCCAAAATCTGCAGAACTTTAATTTCGTCCTTCCGATCAACTCTGTTTTGTTCCCAGGCCTATTTAAACCCTCCCTAGGGTTGAAATCAGCACAATTTTCGGCAGAGGAAGCGCAAGGTGACGGCAGAGGAGAAGAAGGAGAAGAAAGGCGATCAATACAAGGGAAAAACAAGGTGGAATCATCGCAACTTCATCCCGTACTCTCATCATAGACCTCGGATACGCATTGGGACA
>JAOVYX010018777.1:0-19567 GCA_035668315.1 Drosera spatulata
GGGTCAGGCGGCGGTGGTGGCGCGTGGCAGAGGTGGTGGCGCGGGGTGGGGGAGGAAGTGGAGTGTGTGGAGGGGAAGAGGGGAGGGGTTCAGGGGGAAAAATAAGGGACTGCCGACGGATAAGGATAAGGGGGAGTGACACGTGTCGCTCCCGGATTCGTTGGTTTAAGATGATTTAAGATTTCGTTAGACCTCAAGTTTATATTTGATATAATTATTTTACCCAATTGTTGAACTGAATACACCAAAATTCTCAAAATTTTATAACGAGTTCATATTTTCAGTTAGAATGTGATTTTGAGAACGAAATTTTTAACACTCACATGTAACTGTGTATCTTATATTTAAGTTCGACTTATCATTAATTATAATTTTTCAATAATATAACATAATTAAAATTCAAGTTATTACACTAACTTTATCCGACTTGCTATTGAATTTTTATGTACGTCAAACAAGTTATAGTTGAGTTAGAGGTTACTGTCAACATATTTTTTAAATGTTATAAAATCAATTATCTTAGTACCGAGGGATAATAGATAAGATTCCTGAGACCTTGAAAGGTTTTAAAACCTCCTTTTGTCTAGTCATCTCGACTTACCCATGGATGATTCCAACTCGGTGGACATCCGAGGTTAATTTGAGCCCGGTAAAAGATCCAAAATTAAATCCGACCGAAGAAGAAAAATTCAAGAAATTGAAGAAGTACCTGAAGGAGAATGGTCCAGCCGAGTTTTTCAGGTTGGTTACTACTCAAAGTCTCTAAGATCACCAGTTTGATATGCTGAGTTCCGACTTTTTTTCTTATGTTTTCGATGTTGTCTGACTTTGACATTTTCTCTTTGTCTTCTCTGTTTCGCATACTCCTCCTGATATGGTTCCGAGACTCGACCAACAAGCTCGAGGTATGGCTAAGAAGTCTAAGGTCGTCCCTCCTTCTTTAGCTAATCCGACTTCATCTGCTCATCACGTCGAGCCAATATCTTTGGACGATGATGTGGTACATGGCTCGCCTTTGAACACGGCTGTCCCCGAAGTGGAAACCTTTGATCCTCGAAGAGCTGAGAAGAGGTCTCGTGTTGTTTTCCCTCTTCGTTCTTCTTATAATCAGCCGACTTGGCAAGTTGATAGTCGAGCATCAAACTCCATACCTGGTTTGAAGTCTCGGATGATGCTGGAGTCCATCTTTTTTCCTGTTGATAGGGACAACGTGGGGATTTCCAGGAACTTTGACTTGGCCGAAGATGAAGGATATATGTAGGCTTATGCACCAGGTCGGTTTTCTTGCTTTTTGTTCGTCTTTGCCTTTATTCTCTTATCCACGGTTCTCCTAACTTCTCTTTTTAACCTGTTTTTCAGGCTGTGATCCATTTTCTCGGTCTTGTAAATAGGATAGATGATAGGATCCGAAAAGTTGCGTAAAATTTAGTTTTAAAATAATTAACATGAATATTAAATTATCATACGTTATAATATATTTTGCAGGGTTAAAAGCCTCGTTTGAAGATATAATAGGAAAAAAGTACAAATATGAATGAAATGCAATCCTAATACCCAAATACGGGAAAATATGATCTTAATATAAGAAATATCGTATTTATACGAAAATGACCTAAACCTAATTTTGGCACTTATTTTTCTTTATATCAATTTTTACTCCACCTAAGTTAAATTAATTAGCCACTAAATATCAACTAATTACCTATAAATACAACCTCTTTTCTTCTTGAAAATTTTTTACAAACACAAAACAAAACACTCCTTACCATGCAAAATTAGAGTTAAGTAAGAGAAGAGAAGAAGGAGAAGTTCAAGGAGAAGAGGAGAAGATAGGTGGTAAGACGAATACGACGAGAATCTTTTACCGTTATTAAGAGAAAGTGATCATTTTGATTTAAAATTTTGTGAAAAATTACACTCTTTGATAAATTCCGATACTAATATATGTTAAATTCTTAAATGTCTAGTTTCAAATAAACTTAATAAATCATGATTCGGAGTTGTGAATCTTAAAATATAAATTAAAACGTACGAATATGTTAACCTGTAAAAAATTGGTTATAAGGATGACTTTATGGCTTGATATGAAATGATATAGTAGGATTTATAAGACAAGACTTATATCACTGCAAAGATATGAAAGTCTAGTTTTCAAAACAGTCGAAAAATAATTATTTGGAGTTGTATGTAGATAGTTATTCTAATTAGTAAAGTAAGGTTAAACTATCTCAACTAGCAAAAAATATAAACTTAAATTAATTAACTGATATTATTGGTAAGGTTTTATGATGAAAACTTTGATTTACTGGAAAGATTATGAAGTGTAGTTTATGTAGAATTTTACGGAATAATTTTGGAGTTGTATATAAGCTTGTTCTAGTGGCCGGGATGCCCGTCATAGAGGTCGGGATGCCGTCTCAGAACATTCTGGACCGGGAATGATCGTTTTCAACCCAAAATAATTCCAAATATTCACAAATACCTCTAATGATATTCAATATACATCGACAATCAAAATAGGGAGGAAAAGCTTGTACAAAGCTCAGCATCACCTCATAATATTAATATGACGGTTTTTTATGAAGTACGAACAAATATGTTTAACTCCGTAACGCAAATAAACGTTCACAAGGAAATATATTAATATGTGAATCCTAATATGTTATAGGAGCTGGAGACGCTGCTTGTTGACACATAAAGAAAAAATTGAGCCAGTGTGTGTGAGAAGCGGTGTAAGAAGATAACGTTTAGATTTATTGTGTGTGACAATGCATATTATTATACTGTTAGTATAATGATATGCATTGAAATTTTTGGTCGTAGTCACTAATTGTATTTGACATAAAATATATTCCGACATACCTTATTGCCTATCACTTGTTGTGTACCATGATAAGATGATAAGTGTGTTTGTGTTATGTCTTATTTGCTGGTATAAAGAGGATGAATGAGTGAAGGGAGTGTAAATCCATAATTAATGGGATAACTCCGTGGTATAAACACAAAGAATGTTGTGTTTATCGCATATGTTATACAGTGACTTGATGGTGACATTATTTCATCGACCCTGTGAGGTTGTTTTGGTATGACGAAAACTCATTGCAAGAGACCTCAGGCTCCGGTTTGGCTGATTCCCTTTCGCGGATGTTCCTTTTGCTAAAGTTGAATAAAACTTGATAAATTGAAATTGAATAAGTCTCGTCAAGGGCACAATTATAACACGGAGAGCATCTATTGCCTGTCTTCACTATGTTTTTGAGATGATAATTGTGAATGACGGATTAGTATGGTAGTTTCAAAGTGTTGGAACAAAGGACCTAAATAGTCATTTCCATTTTCCTTTCTTACCTTCTTCTCTCGGGTAACCCTTGATAAGAGGACCGATACGTTATTGAGCTCACATAGCTCACGGTCACTATTTTTCTATGTTTTTCTCTTCTCTGTATTTTTAGGAGCCAAAGGCGACGGACAGGTGTGATACATGTTATGATGCTAGTATGTATCTACTGTATTGTAATTATAAACTAAGTTAAAATATGTAATAAATAAAGAGTTTTCTTTATATTAGATAACATTATTGGTATATGTCTAAATGAATTTTATTTATTTATGTATCTAAATCGGATAAGTAATTTTTGTTTAGCTGGGATGTTGGGACTCAACGGCAGTGACGCCAGTTGCAATGGCATTGTCTCTTTCGGAACTCGTCCGAGTTAGCTTTATTTTCAAGTTGCAAGGAAACACTATCGCGACTCTTTTTGATCTCCTCTGACTTCTCCTTCTCCGAACAGGGTTGGGTTTTTGATCATATATCCAGGAGCAATTACCATTCTTAAATCAATGATCGAAGGTCGTCCTAAAATCCCGTTGTATGCCTATGGAATATCAACTATTATGAAATTGGCCATCCAAGTTCTTTTTTTTCTTGTGGTCTCGTCCCCTATTGTTAAAGAAGGTGATGTGCCCTTTCGGCAATACTGTGCCTCCTGTAAATCCGACTAGGGGTATTTTGCATGGCCTGAGATCTTTTTCAGTTATACTCATTCTTCTTATCGTGTTGAAATAGATGATGTCGGCCGATGATCTCATATCTACTAATATTTTTTCTACAGAAAAATCTTTAATGCGTAAAGTTACAATCAACGGATCTGTATGGGGGAAACTTATCCCGTCATCATCTTGAGGACCAAAGCACACCTCGGCATCACATTGAGCTCTGTTGGGTTTGGGGATAACCGATCTCACCTGCTTTGACTTTCCTTTGGATAATAATGAGTTTTCCATTACAGGGAGTCCTCTGGTGATTACGTTTATCCTGGGCCTTTGTGCTGGTCTTTGGTCTTCCTCTTCTTTCCGAGGTGAACGAATGCGTTCTCGCGCTGGGGATCGGGATTGTCCCTTTTTCTTTCCGGGAAGACCTCGATTTCCTACGAATTTCTTCAAATATCCTTTTCTGCGTTTTTCATATGTCGGCATTCTTAGGTGTCATGTCCATGATCCTGATGATAAATACAATACCTAATCAAGTCTTTATTTTCTGAGAGGAATTTTTGTTTCTTAGGTGGTTTAACTAGGAAATTTTCTTCCAAAGTTACTCGGAGTATTTCTTTCTTAGGAGCATTGAGAGGTGCGTAAGTTGTTTATGTCAAATTTGGTATTCTTCTCACCCTGTTCTTGTGTCGATAATCCCTATCTTCTCGTCACGGGAATACTTTCCTTCAAAATTGTCTCGTCCGAGTATGATCTAGTTCAGTTTTTATCCCAACTCGGTTCTTCATTCCATTGAGTCGTTCTTCATTCCTTCTAATTAATGCTTCCGCTCCTTCGTGTCCATTTAATTTCTCCATGAGCTCATTGTACTCCCATGGTGCTTTAAGGTTTAGTTAATAGAATAAGTCGGCGTTTTCCAATCCGTTGATAAGGAATTCGGCTTTTTACTTGTTATTTACTTTCTCAACTTTTACCACGAAAAGATTAAATCTTTTCGTATAATTCGAAAGCTTCTCCCCTGGATTTTAAAAGAGTTGTCATAGATGATTCAAAGTAACTTTTATTCCTCGACTACTAATAAAGTGTTTGGTGAACAATCTTGTGAAATCTGAGAATGAGTCGATGTATGTCGATGGGAGAGAATTGAACCAAGCTCGGGCTGTCTCCATGAAGATTATCGAAAATTCATTACACATAATCGTCTCGTTCGCCCCGTAGATATCCATAATAGATTTGTAATTTTGGACGCAGGTATTTGGGTTGATGGTTCCGTTATAAGTATCTAATTGCGACATTTTAAAGCAATCGGGTAGTACACCTTAAAGTATCCTTTCTATAAAAGAAGAGATTCTTTTGACATTCGTTTTTCCCTTTCCCGAGTTATCTATCTTCTTTTTTATCATTTGCTCGATTATTTTGACGATGTCTCGATCTTCTTTAAGGGCTAGACCTAGATCAGCCGAGGTGACTTCATCTTCATCGATTATCTCCCGACTCTCTAAACAAGCCGTTCGAGCTTTTAAACCTTTTCTTGGTTCAAGATTCAAGCTTTGGTCAGGTTTATGTCGTAAATTTCTTGCATCATTATCGTGAAGCATTCTCGTTTTTTGTCTGTTTATCATTGGTTCTTCCCCGGGAAGCATCTCTTCCCCCGAGTCCGTGTTGGAAATCATAAGAAGATGGGTCAATGATTATTATCTTCTTGATGGTCTCCTTCGTGATCTTCTGCATCTCTTTTTTGAAACTTTCAAGTAGGGATAAAATTCCCTTGGGTATCTGTTCTCCCCCATCCTTCCTAAGTCAGTCTCGGATCTCGATATCACTCTTGGTGGAAGTATTACTTCTTGCCAATGTTTGGGCGTCATTTTGTATGTTATCTTCGAGATTTTGGGGATCGATCTCCCCTTATTTGTTATTATTATGACTTCTGGTCTTTCGCGATATCGTACTAGAGGGTCCCACGGTGAGAGCTAAACTATTTGCACAGAAAATAATTGAAAAGATCATGCGATCCAAAGATGTCGATCCGGATGATGATGTTGATGATGAGACCGTCTGTCGATGAGCAAGACTAGGAAGAGAATAATAATAAACCCTCGCTTTTTGTATATGAATATGTCATTGGATCTTTGTGTTTAGTTCTCCCTATTTATAGATTATTATAAGATGTAAGATAACTGTATCTTATGCTACAAAGATTACAAGGGACATATCTTGTGTGATTATCTTTATTCTCAGATCTATTTATCTTAGTGTTTTATCTCCGAGGTTCCTCTTTCCCTTTCTATATAAATCATATCTTCTGAATATAATTATGAATCTTATCTTCTTGATCATCAGTTGATCATCAGTTGTTGTTATACGTAGCTGATAATACTAGGTATGTCGGACAAAGCAAGAACTAGGATGTCTCCCACCCTATCTCATAGAACAGAATGGAGCATATTCCCAAAAAATGCACGCATCAGATCATGAGGGCTATTTCATATTTTCCTGCAATACCCCTTTTTCTTATGCAAGGGATGCCAGAACGGACACAGAGTATGAACGAAAACATACTGGGACATGAAAGTTGAAACTAATGACACCAAGATGATATTGACCAGCAATTCCTCAATAGCAAGAGGATATCTTATATAAGCTAGAGCTACCAGTGAGCGACACGAGTCTCATTGATCAGAAATGCTGAAGAAAAGAAAATTCCTGTCAAAGGCCCAATACAAGCCATTGTCAATAAGTCAATTCAAAGCCGATTAATCACCTCATTCCAGGCCGATTTATGTTTTGAACTACACCAAATTCCAGCTCAATGAATCTTGAGTAAGATCAAAATCTTGTCAAAGTGCCAGCATGTTCTAACAGATCGTAATCTATCTGATCAGTCACACGTACAGAAGACTATGTCGCTAGTGACAGTCGATGGAGCTAGCTAAGTTGGTAACAGAAGGCACACTGACAAGACAAGAAGCAGGATGTCTCCCACCCTATATCAGAACAGAATGGAGCATATTCCCACGAAGAACGCATCAGATCACGAGGAAATCGAATTCTACTTGTATCAGATCACAGCATCTGTATCTCGATGGAAATCGAATTACTCATATCAGAAAACACAGCTTTGTACTTCAACAAATCAGATACCTAACTAAAACAATATCGTCCTAGGATCCCTCAAATCCAGTAAACATACATGTCCTTTTCACCTCTAATCTGTTTATTTTGATGATATTTGTTGAGATACAAATAATTAATGAACCTACTATCAATTTTTGGTAGAATTGGTTCCTTGACAATATTGTTTCTCACTTCAAGGAGACCATGAGGTAGGGGTTCCATCACTCCGGCTGGTAATGCCTGATAGCAAATTTACTCAAAACATCGAAAAGGCAGCGCCACGAATGACAAAAGAAAAAGGATCATGCAAGATCTCGCCCTACGGATCTTGTTCGTGATAAGATTATCTAGATTGTTATTGTTGATACTGATCGTCAACTCGATGTTAAACTGATTTTTGATTCCAAATCCCCAGCCAAGATTAATTTATTACAACACCATATTTTATACTCTCATCTCACACCAAAAAGAACAACTACTTCTCTTCAACTAGCAATCCATCCATCCCAAATTTTACATGCATGATGACGAGTATCAACAATTAAACTTATCAGTGATCGGATACACAAACATTCGATCGGAACCGTCATCACGCATTCGAAAACAAGATTCGCCGAATAAGAATCGATTCCGGTCCAAAACGATTCAACAGGCAATCATTCCAGCACCAGGACATCGAAAACATAGAGAGGGATTCGAGCTCACGCAAGTGATGTGATACTCATAACATTTGAAGAAGGATTCGAGGATTCGGTCGAGTCGGAATCCGGAGAGGACTGTGACGAGGGATTCTGATCGATTAGGGTTTTGGAGATGAGAGTGAAGTGAGTACCGTGTTTAATCACAAACGGACTTCAATGACGTAACATGAAAAATTGTTGTTGCTTTCACTATTGAGTCAATAATGAATATTATGTTGACTTTGTCATTATAAATATGAAGGGATTAGCGTGGTAACGATAGATAATGAAACTTGGATAATCTATTGTCAATAGATATTGTTCATCATTCATCATCCTTGGATCTAATGGGTGAAGGATGATGCACAACACCTCTACTGTCTTCCATTGGTAATAGAGAATCCACGTCCTTGTCGGTGATGGCAAATTTAGTTCCATTGCAAGGATTACATATTCAAAAATCTGTCTCCACACGAATCTCATCATGTGTTTTACATAATCCAGTGGAGCTTTTGATAGATCATTGCACAATATAGTATCAGATGCCACGTTACATGAACAAAGTCAATCCTTCATAAGCTTCGACTTTGGATAGTTTTGACTCATATCGATATGAAACTGGAAACTTCACAGTAGCCAGAGCACACTAAAGGCTACCTTCCTAATGAGATTTTCACGTGTTCCTGTTATTCTACCACGTTTACTCATCACTGTAAAAACGTTGAAACACACATTGACTAGCCATGACTTTCAGTCAGGTATCGCTATCCTACTGTAAATACACACTATTAAATACACAGCCAGATAGATACTGCATGGCATATTTGTCTTTTGTCAAATTCATTATCAACATCATCATGTCATATAATGAACTCAACCTTCCATTCAATCAAAGTGTTCAAAACAGATGCCATGGATTTAATAAAAAATCGACTCATACATATCTGCCAGCTCTAAACTACATTGAATGGAATTTAATGTCACATGTTCATTCTGTGTTTGCCTATTGATTTCTCGCCTGCCTTTATTCTTACTTCAAATGTGCAAAGAAGAGGGTACTCGCGAAATTAACATTACGCGTGGGAACTGGTAAGGACAAGATTTACGTAATTTTACTCATGTTATATATATGAAAAAATCATCCGTGTTGCAAAAGATAACGTAATGACTGCTGTAAATACTATAGATTAACGATTTTATACTGTAAGTTGAAAAATCAATACTGTAAGAAGATAAATATGTACAATCAACTTTTATTTTATAGTTAAAATCTGACTTGTATATATCTAACAAGTTATCATATAAACTATATTTTTCAACTTACAATATAAATTTCTCAATCTACAGATACGTCGTTTTGATGTGCTCACTACAAAAAAAGGTATTTTAGCTACGGAATTTTTCAGTCGCTAAAATATATTAGCGATGGAAACAATCCATCGCTAAAAATCTCGTCGCTAACGTAGAAATTAGCGACGGATCCGTCGCTAATATACTTCAAACTTAAATGAGGAAATTGAGCAACACACAATTGATGAGGTGTGAACGGGAAGTTACCTCACAGATCGAAGCGGTCGGCAGCTGGTGGCGGGCAGCAGGCGGACAAGGCTGCGGCAGCAGGCGGGCAGCGGCGGCCTGGGGGTGGCAAGTGGCGGTAGGCGGGCAGCGGCGACGAGGGGATGTACGGAAGGTGGCGGCAGCAGGCGGGCAGCGGCGGCAGGTGGCTGAAGGCGAGCGGGCAGCGATGGCCTGGGAGCGGCAGGTGGCGGAAGACGTTCGACGGCGACGAGGGGCTGGCAGCTAACGGCGGGCAGGTCGAGCGCAAAGGGACGACGGCAGCTAGCTGCGGGCAGCGGTGACAAGTTCGTCTCCGGCGGTTGAAGAGAGAGAGAGAAGAAGCAGGAGGAAATGAGGAAGAAGGAGACGGCGACCGAAGTTATATACATAAATTTTAGCGACGGATTCAGTCGTTATTTAGGTTTAATGATAAATTAGCGACGGAATCCGTCGTTAAAATGACCAATGATAATTAATTTTTTTTATATATATCAATTTTAGAGACGGATTCCGTCGCTAATTTATCATTAAACCTAAAAATAGCGAAGGAATCCATCGCTACTAAATATTCTCTTTACTATTTTGCGACGGAATTCGTCGTAAACTTTTTTCCGGTGATGATTTATGAGTTTAAATTTTTCATATTATAATTTTTTTTTTTGATTTCTTAATCGTTGAAATGTTAATTTATGATAAGGTGTTGTATTTCATAAAATTTTAATGAAAGAATAACGTATTGTTAAAAACTCTTAATAATATATATGTTGCACATGATATAAGATGTTATATATGTAACAAAACTTGAAACATATAAGGTGTAGTACATGATATTATTGTTAAATGTATCACGTATTATAAATGATGTCCTCATAAAATTAAAGTGAAAGTAATTATGAAAAAGAAGTGAACGATGTAAAAAAAATATAAAAAAAAATGCGGAAATTTATAAACTTCAATATTAGCGACGGATCCGCAGCTACTTATTTTTAGCGACGGATTCCGTCGTTAATAGTAATGCAAATTCAAACTCAATTGATGTGGTGCTTATATTTGAGACAGGTTCCCTCGTTAAATAATCTAAAATGTCTATTTTAGCGATGGAATCCGTCGCTAATAGTTAGAATGCAAAAATTTATGCAAAAAAATTACTAAGGCAAAAACTAATGTAATTAGTTTTTTAGCGACGGATTTCCGTCGCTAAAAAAATTTGATGTGTGTTTTAATTTTAGCGACGGAATTCCGTCGCTAAATTTAATAAATTTAGCGACAGGGTTTGATTTTCTGTCGCAAATAAATAAAATTTTTTGCTCGTTATTTTTGCTACGGATTTTATCCGTATTTTTTTTTTTTTTTTTGTAGTGGATGAACTCAATCGTCGATATACAGTTGGTATCAGAGCAGAAACCTGAAAATCGGCTCTGAGTTGGTATCAAATTGTTGTTCATTCATAGGAGAGCCAAGTTCAAGACTAGCTGAGTGCTGGGTTCGTTTTCATTGCGGGTGTTCGATAAGAAAAACCAAAATCTGTTCTTGGTTTCGGGATAGATTGCGTATGAGACAATCAAGGGACAAACTTGGGATTTAATCACAATTTCAAGGCCATTGCTGGGGAGAAACATGGCTCATTTCCTGGAATCATGGGGACAACAGCTGAACTGGGAGTTCGTGTGACCGCGATTGAGGAGTTCGTGGAATGGCGAGTCTTGGGAGAGGATGACACCCTCTCTAACCAGTGCCATGATATGGGAACTGAGTTGCTAAATCTCCAAAAGAGAGTCGCTGAGCTTGAATCGGAGAGAACGACAGTTCTCGATGACATCAAAGCTATGTGGGGAGCGCTGAACGAGAAGGACCATGAGCTTCGTGCTTTGATTAAAAGCCAGAAGAACAAGTTCAAAGCCGAACTCAAAACCTTGAGCGTAGATGTGGTGTTGCTTAAGCGGAGTGCCGTGGCAACGGTTCAAGGTTTGAGTTTGGAGACTGGCAAGGTGTCTTCGAAGGTGAAGGTGCGAGAACCAAAGTCGTTTAGCAGGGGGCATAACGCTAAAGACGTTGAGAATTTCGTGTGGGATATGGAGCAATATTTCGTGGCAGCGAAGATCCTTGATGGCGAGAAGGTAACAATCACAGCGATGCATCTTAGCGAAGATACAAAGTTGTGGTGGAGATCTCGGATCAGTGAGGATCAAAGGGCTTGTAGAGTTGCGTTCGATACATGGGATGCGTTGAAAAAGGAATTGAGGGATCAATTCTTGCCGCAGAATACGGTATGGCTTGTGAGACAAAAACTCAAAGCGTTGAGGCACGAGCTCATGGGGGCTGTTCGTGATACGTTACACAGTTTAGTTCGTTGATGCTGGATATCAACAACATGTCCGAGGAAGACAAGCTATTTAACTTTATGTCGGGGCTACAATCATGAGCGCATTCCGAGTTAAGGAGGAAAAACGTGAAGGATTTGCCTAGCGCAATTGGTACAGCGAAGAGGCTCGTGGATTACAGGTTTGGCGAAACTGTTTTGAGCAAGAAGACGGAGTAGGGAGGCAAGGGGAAAGCTTCCAAGGATAAAGAGAACATAAACAATGGTGGCACGAATGGGAGGAGACCGAATGATGCATTCAAAGGCAAGTCAGGGGGCGAGCCAAAGATTAGAGCGTTGAAAGAGAAGCGAGGCTGTTTCATTTGTGAGGGCGATCATTTTACAAGGGATTGTCCGAAACGAGAGCGTTTGAATGCTCTCATGGCTGAAGAATGTGAGGAAGATCAGCCTGCTGAGATTTCTCGTGTCAACACCTTGCAGATGATAGATGTTGGTCGAGTCAATGCGATACAGGTCATTGAGGGAGATGATGGCGTCGTGACAAGGAAACCTTAACGACAAGCTGGTTGTGGTGATCAGTTCGCGAAGTCGCGGAGGAAAGAACGGAGGAACTTGGCGGATGGAAGACTTTGCGTTCCAGGGGGAACACGCCATGAAAAAACAGTGAGAGTTGCTTGGTCCATGTTTGGCAGGACATCCAAGGGAAATCAGGTTCGGTTCGTTGGATTTCGAGTTGGGAAATCATGACGAAACCAAGGTGGAATCAGTGCTCGTTGGTGCGCTTGCTGAGATGGTGAAGCGAGAGCTTAAGAAGGTCATTTCCAACTATTTGACGAGGACGTCAAACTCTTTTGGTGGGGGTGGTTTGTCACACCCTCGCTAATGTGAAGTAAGGATGACACGCGCTTGAGAGTTTATACGAGCGCGGGGTCATGCTAGCGAGATAGGAACGACGTTGCATTAGGACTTGAACGCGAGCGAGCGCATTGCAAGGGCGAGCGAGCGTCAACGAGAAAAATTGGAAGAAAAATTGGAAGAAAGTCAAAAGCCAGTACTAGTAGCTGGGTAGGTTGGAGCAATTTGATCTGAAGTCAAAGGGAAAAATAGAGCAGTTAGTACTACTAGGAAGATTGACATAAGTACAGAAGGGAGATTTAGTGTGCTGAATGATCAAAGTCTTTTATGGGTTGTTTAGAAACTAGAGTCAATGCGCTCGCTCGCATCAACGAGAAACGTTGCGCGAGGATTTGAACGCGAGCGAGGCGCGTTGCAAAGGCGAGAAACTAGGGTTGTACACGCTTCAAAGTTAACCTAACCCCTCTTAATTCGTCTCGTGTTTAATATTTTATCTATGTGATGTGACGTAGTGATTATAATGAGGAGAGTACCGCCATGAGGGCGATGACATGCTTGGTTGCTTGGTTGGTGTATTGAGGCATTAAGAGAACTAGGGATTTTATAATATATGCATGGTTGCCTGCATTAGATTATGTGTAATACCCCAAGAAAATGCTTAAATGATTTGATAGTACTACCTATACCAACAAGGTGCACCTTCCTTTTTGGTAGCCCATCACTTTAGAACTCCGTAGTTAAACGTGCTTAACGTGGAGTAATGCTGGGATGGGTGACCTCCTGGGAAGTTTCTCAGGGTATGCGCGAGTGAGGCCAAAGCGCACTGAAAGGACTAGTGTTGGTCTGTGGGGCCAGTTGTCAGCCTGACGAGCGGTTCTTGGTGACGAACCGGTAGCAAGGATAAGGCCGGGGCGTTATTTTATGGGACACTATTTGAATGTTAATCATGATCCCAGAGTGCCATGGGTGTATTTCGTACATGTACATATGCTTGGTGTGGTGATACGATGATATATATTTAATCACGGGGTTTATGTATAAAGGGGTACTAAATATACCATTGGGGGATCAGGTTATAATAAAAAGACTTGACATTGGTATCGAGATCGCGAATGAATATTTTACATGTTTGATGTGTGTTGTGGGGTATTGGGGTTGAAATTTGGTAGAATACGTACTATTATAACATATAAGTTTTCTCGAAAAATAAATAAAAACGACCCTAAAATACTAAAATAAAAAGGACACATGATATGAACTAACGAAAAGTGAAATAAACATTATACGTGTCCTTGAGTTGTGAAGGTCGAGCATTGCGTGTACCTTCTTAAGTCTGGTGTGACCATTGTCGTATTCTCTGAAATTTTTATGATAAGCGTTGAGCTTGTGTCCCTTCTTGGATCCATTGGGATCATTTGTTGTTTTCGTAGTTAATCTTGGTGGCTTTGGTTTGGGTCAGCGAAGTCCAGTTGTTTTTTCTTGAGTCATTATCACGGGTGAGGAAATGACTAGTTAAGGAGGGGGAGGCAACGTCCCACCCGCTTCACATGCATGCAGCGGCATTGCACAGAGGCCGTTTGTGGTTGATGTCATGGGTGACTCTCTGTAGGGAGACCCTTCTCAATGCTGGTATCCGGAACCTCATTGAAAACGCACAAGAAGTGCAATGCATGAAAGATGCGAGATGTGATTCAAATGGAAAGAAAATGTGATTCGTGATGTAGCCAGTACTAGTAGCCAAAGAAAAATTGGAAGAAAGTCAAAAGCCAGTACTAGTAGCTGGGTAGGTTGGAGCAAATTGATCTGAAGTAAAAGGGAAAAATAGAGCAGTTAGTACTACTAGGAAGATTGGGATAAGTACAGAAGGGAGATTTACTGTGCTGAATGATCAAAGTCTTTTATGGGTTGTTTAGAGACTAGAGTCAATGTGCTCGCTCGCGTCAACGAGAAACGTTGCGCGAGGATTTGAACGCGAGCGAGGCACGTTGCAAAGGCGAGGAAATGTTTACGAGGCATGACACGTTGTGTTAAGATTTGGATGTACGAGGCATGTTCCAAGGGCTTACGAGCATTGTCATGAGCAAAAGAAAAGGCAAAGGTGCGGGAGGCATGATTAGCATTGTGTTTGGACTTGGACGCGAGTGTGTTGTGTTCTAAGGGCCAACCAACGTTGTGAGATTCCTAAGTGTTGGCAAATGAAGTTCGATGACGAGCTTTCTTGGGTTCGTGCTAAGTTTGGATCGCTTTGAAATCCTAAACGGATAACTAGACTACATGAGGAAGGGAAATGGTTGTCCATGCCGGATGGGATTTTGTCTTTTATCTACGATGGGGGGAAGAGGTGTCCTAAGATCAAAGCCAAGCCAAAGTTCGTAGCATTGTTCCCCATGCTTGGTGCCATGTTCAAGGGTTGGACGTTGGGAAGCATAGAAAGGTCGTGGTTTGATGGTGGCTAAAGGCGAAATGTGGATAGGGTTCGTTGCAAAGGAAATCTTGAGTCGGGCTTGTAAAGATCGAAGTCCAAGTTGGGGGTGGCAGCTTAGACAGGCCTCGTACGAAGCTAAAGAGGAAAGCCCATCAATTGGGTTGGATTGATGAGCGAATCACTGGAACAAAATCTTGCGAGAAGATTTGTGAAAGATACCATCGTAGAAGATAAGGATCAAGAAGATAAGCAAAGCAAGAAGTTATCGTGGGAAAAACTTGGCAAAGATATTGTTTCTGGTAAGAGATATTGTTCTTGGTTGTAAATCTATTTTCATAATATTTTACGTGGGTTATCTTTGCGATGGCTCTAATACCAACTCAGAGTTGATTTTGTTATTAGTCTTGAAATTTGTATATCAATGAATAAAAAGAGCATTTCCTACACCCTTTAACACGAAATTGAAACATTAGTACTACTTTCTAGATGGACAAACAAAGCAGATTATCCCAATGCTGAAAAGTAGTATCGATCATGTGTCCTAAATCTTCAAAGACTGAAGGATCGACATTTACCTATTGTAGTTTTAATTTATATTAACAACTTTAACAAAAGTATCTATACTAAGTCCAAAGCCTTTTATAGACGGAGGTTTTGGTCATTAGTATATTGGGATGACATTGATATCGTATGGACGTAGAGCTTGAATCAATTCAGAAGATAACTCATTTAAAAAAATCAATAAATCCAAACTCGAGTGAAAGCAACAATAGATCGCTAGAAGACTTAGCACATGTGCGAGGTTAAGGTCGTTAAAGTTTTGAGCTAACCATTGACCTCGGCGGTCACTTGGAATTATGGGAAGAAAACAATGCGAAAGCGTTATCCGTATCTATTTTCTAATAAGTGCTTCTCACTTACTGCTACTTGAAGTTAGTTTTGAGGACGGAACTTCTTAAAAGTTGGAGGTGATGTAACACCCCAAAAATTTTGCTATTTAAATATACATAAAATACGTACATAAAGTTGTTATATAAATATACGTAAAGTACGTATATAATTTCGTTATTTAAAATATACCTAAGGTACGTATATTATGAACTCGTGAATAAATATAACGAACGAGTAACGTTATAACATTATAACGTTAAAAATGTTGTGCGTTATGGGTAACGATTTCAATCCCATAAATATTAAATTATTATATGGGATACAATATTATTATTTATGGGATAATTAAATGGACACGAATTAATTATCTATAAATCAATATTATAAGATTATGATAAATAATAGTCTGACGAAAATTTAATAAAAGGACAAATCTCACTAACAAGCCATCTGCCATTTTTCTTTTCTCCCTTGTTCGCTTTTTTACCCCACATCCTTGTTTACTTTACCCATATTAATATTGTCCTTTTTCCCCACCACTCCTCTCATTTCCCTGCCTCTCCTCACCATCTTCCCATTCTCGACCAAACCTCCATTCTCTTCTTCCTCTCCAAACACCACCACCCACAGGCCCTCCCTCCTTCCCCACCTGACCACCACCACGCCTCACCACCACCTCGCGACCACAATCACCCATTACAATCACCCGACCACGCCACCACCAACTCCGCACCACCACCACCACCATCTTCACACCATCATCTCCATTCTCCTTCTCCCTCTCTCGCTGCACCATCACCATCTCTACCATTCACCAAACACCACCACGTCGCACCACCATCGAACACCATAGCCACCTCCTCGGCCTCCCCTTCGACCACCACCCCATGCCACCATCACCAACATCTTTTCCGTTGACATCATCATCCATGCCATTGTAGCCCATCCCCTCCTCATTTCACGTCTTCGTTTTCATATTCGTCGTCGAACCGAACCTGACAACCATAACCACCATCACACTTTGACCACCAACCTCGCCACTGCTGCCACAGAACTTCGGCTACTAGTAAGACGACGTGATCGTCATGAGGAGAACCCCAAAACAGCCGCAGCCCCCTTATCTTCTTCTCCATTTACACGCGAGCTAGCTACACCATAGGCCACCATCGACACCCTTCAACCACCAACGACCCGACATTGCTGCCCTGGAAACACCCTCTGGCGGCCACTAGGAACTCCCCACGGTGAACAAACAGGGACCATGCTGCCCCAACTTGATACTCCTTGAAGTTTCGAAGAGAAACCGTAACAAATACCTCCCTGGAAAACCTAAGCGTCTCCGACGACTTTTTTCAGCCACCAGCGGGTCCGGGGAGATGGTGGCATCCGGACAGTGAGGTGGTGTGGCGTTGGTGTCTTGGGTATAAGGGTTGTATGTGATCAACACTTGAAACACTTCATTGAAACTTTCCGAAGACTTTCTAACGACATTCCGACAAAACTTTGGCGGCCAACAGCTACAGAGGGTGGCAAGGCAAGGGGGAGTGTCTTGGGTGACATTGGGTGTCAAGGATTCCTAGGGTTTCTAGGGTTTCTTGAGCTCAATGGCAAACTAGGGTTGTACATGCTTCAAAGTTAACCTAACCCCTCTTAATTCGTCTCGTGCTTAATATTTTATCTATGTGATGTGACGTAGTGATTATAATGAGGAGAGTACCGCCAGGAGGGCGATGACATGCTTGGTTGCTTGGTTGGTGTATTGAGGCGTTAAGAGAACTAGGGTTTTTATAATATATGCATGGTTGCTTGCATTAGATTATGGGACACTATTTTAATGTTAATCATGATCCGAAAGTGCCATGGGTGTATTTCGTACATGTACATATGCTTGGTGTGATGATACGATGAAATATATTTAATCACGGGTTTTATGTATAAAGGGGTACTAAATATACCATTGGGGGATCGGGTTATAATAAAAAGACTTGACATTGTTATCGAGATCGGGAATGAATATTTTACATGTTTGATGTGTGCTGTGGGGTATTGGGGTTGAAATTTGATAGAATACGTACTATTATAACATATAAATTCTCTCGAAAAATAAATAAAAACGACCCTAACATACTAAAATAAAAAGGACACGTGATATGAACTAACGAAAAGTGAAATAAACATTATACGTGTCCTTGAGTTGTGAAGGTCGAGCATTACGTGTCCCTTCTTGAGTCTGGTGTGACCATTGTCGTATTCTCTGAAATTTTTATGATAAGCGTTGAGCTTGCTTCCCTTCTTGGATCCATTGGGATCATTTGTTGTTTTCGTAGTTAATCTTGGTGGCTTTGGTTTGGGTCAGCGAAGTCCAGTTGTTTTTTCTTGAGTCATTGTCACGGGTAAGGAAATGACTAGTTAAGGAGGGGGAGGCAGCGTCCCACCCGCTTCGCATGCATGCAGCGGCATTGCACAGAGGCCGTTTGTGGTTGATGTCATGGGCGACTCTCTGTAGGGAGACCCTTCTCAATGCTGGTATCCGGAACCTCATTGAAAACGCACAAGAGGTGCGATGCATGAAAGATGCGAGATGTGATTCAAATGAAAAGAAAATGTGATTCGTGATATAGCCCGGGTCGACGATTGTTTTTTTATCTCTGTATTCTGGGTCTATCATATCTTTGGAATTGTCTTTTGAGTCAAATCATGGACTCGTGGTAATAAAAAGGGAATGACATAAAAGATATGAATACGTATAAACGAAAGTATTTGTTTGATATAGCATCCATAATTTTACGAAAATATTAAAATATTTTACTGGACTCATCGATTTGCCATAGGTCGACAGAGTACGCTGAAAATGTAATTCATATACTCTAGGTTATTGAGTCTTGTACTCACGGGTTATATGTTCTATTTGCAGGTAATCAACAGGTTGATGATACAAAGCAGTAGAATGAGGATTGCATGCATATAAATGACTCACACACTTTTGGGACAACATAGAAGATCAACTTCTTTTGATTATGTAACATGGATTTTGCAAATGTAACAATGGCATTGTACATCATGTAATGTAAGGGTTCAGTAATTCTTTGACTTCTATACCTCTAAACCCGTTTGGGTTATTTGGTCTCGTAACGGACCTAGTCCGGGCATAACGCCCACGTGCCATTCGACGTGAAAATCAGGACGTTACAGTAGACCACCAAGTGGTAGATTTTCACACTAGACCCTAATAGTTGTCTTGTCAAAGGCGTACTCCGACACATGCATGGCAGCTACATATTGTGTCAAAACAAGGAGATTGTTGTCGTAGTGCCATGCCCCACTCCTTATGACCTTTTCCTTGTCCTGCTCATATTTGAAGCAAAATATGAAGACGTTCGACCCTTCTGCTTTGCATTTCACCTCCCCTTTCACCACCAAGGACTTAATGACCATGGAGCGTAGGACTTGAATCGATATTTCTCGATGGATCAGCACCTTCCCCACCAATTGATATCGATCCACCTCAGGACTGCCGGTTATGTCGTGTTAAGTAAACGTTAAATGCCATTTTAATGGGTTTAAATCTGTCAGTTATGTATAGTTTATGAGTCTTGAGGTTAAGATTTGTTAGGATTTGTCGTTAGGATTTGTTGTTAGGATTTGTTGTTTAACAACGGCCTATAAATAGTCTAGTGTGTTGTTTGAGAAAGATACAGATTTGTGAAGCAACGAAGTTTAGTAAAATCTTTCGAA
>JAOVYX010018778.1:0-49020 GCA_035668315.1 Drosera spatulata
TGTGTTATCCGATGAAATCTATGGGTTTGAATTGGGGTTTGCCACGTGGAGAAATATCATGGGTGCGGTTTGATAAGGGGAGAGGCCAGCGTGGCACGCTGGGTTTGTGGCCTCTGGTATCGATGGGTGATTCTCGTCCACAGGTTTATGCAGATATTCCGACATGTCATGTCCTGTCTAAGTTTACACGAAATATATAGACGATAGATATTATAAATTGTTAGGCAACTGTGTCAAGAGGTTAAACCAATGAATTATTTTTTCATTCTAATTTAATTATAGATTTTTTTTAATTAGTCCTAACATAAATACTTTTTGCGTTTCATAAGTTTTATATGATACGCATTTCAAAACATTTTATTTTTAGTTATAACGATGTCAAAAAAAATATGTTGGTTCACGATTAAAGTTCACAACTTAATTTATTATTAGTATTTCATAATAATTTTATAAAAAATGATATTTGATCATAATAAATTAAACCTCAAATTACACGCCTAAGGAAAATATGTGGGACAGAGGAAGTACTACATTTTTACTCTTTTCCATTCAAATTGCAATCCTTTTCTTTTTTGATCATCCCACTCAAATTACAATATCTTCTGATTTATTGATTTTTTCATACAAAATATCAAGTTACCCTTACTTTATATCACATTAATTCATTCACCATCATTTTATACCAATCTACGTGTCTCATCCTCATCTTGTCCCTCGCCACATCCCCTTCACCATCACCACCACGCCTTACCATCGCACCATCACCATCATCGTCTTCATCACGTAACAGCTCCCCTCCTATCACTCGCTATCATCACCACGAACATCACCGACGTCGCATAACCACACCATGGCCACCACCTGAATATCATCGTCGTCGTCGTGTCACCCTCATCATCACCACATAGCCATCATCGTCTCAACAAGAGCGCAACAATTTCCCTTCTTCCTTGCCTTCTCTCCATCGCCACTGCCAAGACGCCACCACCTCATCATGCCTCTTGCCAACCCTGAAACCATCCCTGCATCATCTCGACACCATCGTCATCTTCAACATTCTGAAACAGGAACAACAACCACACATGCAACCCCTCTTCTCTCGTAAATTAATACCCACGACACCACATCAGCCGCCATCTCCATTTCAAAACACCATCACGCCACCATTCTCACCCCCACAAACACGTCGGCGACCTTCCCCTAACTACAGAACAACCAAGTGTAGCCCATAGCCACCATCGATCCCTTTGATCCTCCCGGTTTCCACAAAAATCACACGAACACACCATGAAACACCATCACCGGCCACCCTACCAACGAACTGCGACAAGGACGACCACCAGGGTCATCGGACGGCTCATTGACAGCAGCCAGCGGGGTGATGACCTTGGTTGTCAAGGTTCTGAGGTTTCTTGGGCTTTAAAATGTTCTAGGGTTTTTCATGTTTCAAAGTCAACATATCCCTCTCGATGCATCTCGTGTTTAATGATTTATATATATGATGTGTGGTGGTGATTATGATGAGGAGAGTACCGACTGGAGAACGATGATATACTTGGTTTCTTGGTTGGTGTGCTAAAGACGTAAGAGAACTAGGGTTTTGATGTGATATGCATAGTTACGTGTATTAGGTTATGGACACTATTTTCATGTTATCTATGATCCCAAAATATCATGGGTGTGTTGCGTTACATGTACGTATGCTTAACATGGTGATGATTTACTTCGTTAATTTAGTAATAAATCCTTAAAATGATTAATTGAAATAAGGCTTCATTCTTTTCTATTTAAATCAAATGGAATGGATATAAGATTTGCGATGAATTATATATAATCACAGGATTTATGTACAAAAAGTTACTAAAAATACCATGGGGGGTGAGGATCGGGTTATAATAATAAGTCTTGATAATAGGATTGAGAATGAGGATAATTATTGTGTGATTATCTTGTTGTATGTTTGAAATGGGTGCTATAATATAGATTATGACTATTAATACCCTCTTCGAAATAAAGTAAAATGATCCTTGAATACTTAAATAAAATAGACACGAGAACGTATAGTTTGGTGGCACTTTAGGATGTGTACTAATGAAAAACGAACCAAATAATACACGTATCCTTGAGCTGTGAAGGTCGAGCAATGTGAGCCCTTTCTTGGATCCGAGTGGATCATTGGAAGCCTTATGAGCATTTGTATCAGCGTTTGGACTCTGAGTATGTTAATCCCTTGAGTTATCGTGGTGGACAAGCAGGGAATAGCTAGGGAGGAGGAGGTAGTATCCCGCCCCCTTCGCACGCATGCAACGACAATGAGGCCGTTTGTGATTGGTGCCATGGATGACTCTTTTTAGGGAGGTCCTTCTCAATGATAATCTCGCGAGTCACATTGAATGGATGAGCGCATAGATGATGCAGACTGGAAAGAAAATAAATGTGCATTTAATTTCAATAAATTTGTCTGGTCGATGATTGGCAGCCTTTAATTTAAATTTGAGTTTCTCATATCTATCAGTGTGCGTTTTTTGAGTTGAGTTATGAACCGATAAATAACGTAAAGGAAAGACACTTAACAGAGATACGAAGACATATAAAATGTTATATAACGACACTGTTTTATATGACACTTAAATCTTTTTATTATAATATAGAAATATTTTTAGGGATTTTCGACGGTTGTCATAATCGTTAGCGAAAGTCCACTGTAAATGAAATCTATATACTTTATGTTGTTGAGTTTCTTTTTCTCACAGATTATATGTTTCATTTGCAGTTATGTCTCCAGTTACTCCTGGAGAGGCATAGTGTGAGATTTGTATGCATATAGCTTGTTACGTCTTCTCTTGGAATTATGTATCAATTTAGGTTTATTTTGAACAATAAGTAACTGAACAAATAGCACTTTATCTTACTGAAAGCTTATTGAAAATATCATGTAATATAACTTGTAATAATTTGGTTATTGTAAACTAATTGTAACTTTGCGAACTAAATGCCACTATTGTGATAATATAATGTGACTGTGTAGTTTATTTCCTTATGTTCTATATCTAAGACCCGTTGGGGTTGTTTGACGTTACTTTGGATCGAGTGCATCCTGAACGACAAAACGCACGTGTCGGCATAAGTTGGACGACGGGGCGTTACAATTTACCCAAGCCTACGCCCGGCCTGACACGGCATGAGCGCGTAGGCGTGTTTCCAAAACAATGCGTTTAAGTGGAGAGCATCTTCTATATGTTCACTCCACTTCCCCCACCACCAATGTGGAAAAAGGTTATCGAACAAACCTTTTTGCTCTCTTTCACTTTGCATCTTTACAAGTATTTACACAAACTTGTTACGTATTTTATGCCAAATTTTATGTAACATTTAAATCACAGTATTTATCCCTTGACTACATTAAGGGAGCAAAATCTCAATAATCTCCCACTTGATTGGAAACTCCTTTACCGGATTATCTCCGAGTCTTGTATGCATAAGGGTAGGTGGCTTTAGTTTTAAACCTTTCTAAGTGTATGTCCCTTAAAGTCACATCGATTTGTTCGGATGTCCGCAGATTAAATCGGCAAATCATGTGATATGACCAGAGTGATCACACATACACAATTCTCTTACCTCTATGAGAACTCCGTTTACTTAGCACTATCATGATCATGTGCAAATTCCGGGTTCATGAACATTTAGGTTGCAAACTATAAAACATCCCATAAAAAACAACACCACTTCTACTTTATATAGGTGAAGTTTTGTGCCTCCGTTACTTAGAGCACATTACCAAACTTCATAAAAAGTTATGAAAACTCGACCTTTAAAACGTAACGGATCGTATTGTCTATTCTTTTGGGACAAAATTTTCGACAATACAACAATCAATCATAACAACTTATTTTTACCACATTAAACTTAAGGCCAAGGGTCTTCCTTGGAGTTAGGTTAGGTTACCATCGTTACTGCTTTAGAATGTTTTAGTCCCATTCCTCTTTGATTGCTATATTTCCTTTATTGGGTTAGCAAGAGGATTAGTCAAATTTGGGATTTGATGTTATATGACAATCTCATGATAGCAACTTGTATCAATTGTCTAATCTTATGTCTTAGACTTTAAAATGTCTAGACTTATCACTATATGTGCAATTATATGCACTATTTTAGATGATTCACTATAATCTTATAGTGAAATGAAAAACATGGAATCATGACACTCATTAGTATCATTTGAGTTTCAATCATGTCGCAATTCCAACTTGAAGGTATGACCTTTCACTTTATGTCATGATATTCAACTTTTCATTTCAAAGTTTTGATCTTTATAATATGATTGTTGATGTTCAAACTTTCAAACCGAAGTTCTTCCACTTCCTTATTCAAAGTAGGATAAATCACATGAACACATTTAATCAATGTTTCAATTTTATCACCACACGATTCAAGATTTTTTTGAAATTTGAGAGATTTTATCACTTTGAATTTCTCAACACTATATATCAGATCAAGTCTTATTTGCATGCTTGATTCCTTGGTATCATATAGGTTTGACAATCCATATGTATATTTCAATTATACTTTTGAACATAAAATATCATGAACAATTCTATAATCATGGGAATTTTCAAGAATATAGACATTTACATTGAAAATTTTATGTCGATCAATTCGACATACAGGTTGAAAGGGGCAGCAAAAATTAAGTACAGGTCGTCGTGCTTATGTGCTAAAGGGAGGGAAGCCAATGATATTTTTCTTTTTAGGAGTCTTATCCGCTCGTACATCCCAGAGAAATCTGCGTCCGCCTCTCGGTCTCTCACTAGTCTTTGCCCTTTCTTCTCACATCAACCTCAAACACCAAAACTTCGTCGCTCTCCTCTTTGCTACTCTCAACTCTGCATATACCATTTCTTTTTCTCTCTTCTAGCAGGTAACAATTCATCAAAGGAACTCGAAGAAGAAGTGCCGAATTGGAGGGCTAATTAATCGAAATGACAACTTCAACAGCAATTCACTCTCCCCATCTCTTCTTTCTTCCAAAAACCACTTGTTTCTCCATCAACAGGTATTCTCACCACTACTCTTGATTTCTTACGTTCAATATGATGATTGCGAGCCCAAACCACAGACAATATTTTGACACGGAAAGTGGGTTACGTAATGGACACCTTGGTCCGGTGTCCTAACCAGATTATTAGGTATAAATACATGTATAAATATCACTATGGTCCAGTTGAATTATTTACGTCCCAGCGAATAAGGTCACTATGATTTAAGTTAAATCAGCAAGTAATGCACTTTAATCGTTCTCTTCTCTTTGATTAGTTTGGAGGCGGTGCTTATTCTCGTTCTTCCTGTTGCAACGGCTTGACGGAAGCGTTTACTAATAAAGAAAATCATGTATCTAATTATATGATGTATTTATTGGATTTCAGGATTCCGTTGTGGTTGCCTGCTAAGGTTGAGTGCTTCCAGGGAAAGCTAGGTAAACAATTACCCCGATGTTGCTCTCGTCGTTTCTAGGTAGGTGTTCCGCGTGGAGTATCCGAACCTTGGGCGCGGTGTATGTGAATTTGGTTTTGGCAATGTTTTTGATGAACAGAAATAGCTGAATCTGGTTTGGATGGGTCATTATGCTTAAAGCCAGTGGCTGCGACTGTGTTGACCACAATGAAGAAAGGAGCGAAGGATGTTTTGACCTTCTTCCTGGAGCAACAAGGTCTAAGCAACATAGTCGCAGAAACGGTTGTCAAGAAGTCGGATCTATTTTTGGAGCACCTTGTATCGAGGCTTACCATTTTGCATGAAACTGGGTTTCTGACAGGTTTGGCGACTTCTCATGTTCCCTCTGATAGGCCTATAGAATTTTTCTCATATGTGAACACGGCTCAAGACAAATTCTCTTGGCCTTTGCAGGGAGAGAACTCTCAACTGTGGAAATCAGGGCAGCTGTAAGCCCTTATCTTGAAGCTCTCCTTGCCGAACACGGTGACACTCTCATCGATATGATAGAACACTTTCCACACCCACCACCTGAAGTGAAATCAGCTCCACGGACTCCATCCCTGAAGTTGGATCGTGACCGGGAGAAGCTTCCCGTTTTAGCGATTGATTCCATGAGACCAAGAGCGATGGCCCGGGTCAGCAAGTCTGTTCGAGTCGAGGATCTTCCTCCGCATGTCATCTATCTTATTGAACTCGGTCTTGATGTTGAGAAGATTCGGGCGATAACCAGGAAGTTTCCTCCCTTCTCCTACTACAACTTGGAAAGAAAAGTGAAGCCATTGGTTAAGTTTCTTCTTGAACTCGGAGTCCCGGAATCAGACATACCAAGAGTTCTCTATAGAAGTCCTCAGTTATGTGGGATCAGTCTATCAAAAAACCTGATACCAACCATGAAGTACCTTGAGGAGTTGGGTATTGACAATAAGAAATGGCCCAAGCTGATACTGCGGTTCCCGGCTATGTTTACCTTTAGTCAACGAAAGATCAACTCAACAGTTTCATTTCTCACCGAGATGGGTCTTAGCAAGGAGGCCATTGGTAAGGTTCTAACTCGTTGTCCAAATATCGTAGGTTGCAGCGTGGAGGACAAGTTGCGGCCTGCTGCCAAGTATTTCAAATCAATTGGTGTCGATGTGGACGTTATTGCCCAGCATTGTCCTCAAATTTTGGCACTTAGCGTTGAAGATAACTTGAGGCCCAAGTCAGAGTTTTTTCTAGAGAAGGGCTACAACATTGAGGAAATCGCTTTGATGATCCAAAGATCCGGGGCATTTTACGCGTGCAGCTTGTCTAGGACTTTGAAGCCTAAGTGGGAGTTCTTTCTATCCATGGGCTATCCGAGGTCGGAGCTGGTCAAGTTCCCGGTGTACTTCAATCTCAGTCTCGAAGGGAGAATCAAACCGAGGTACGGTCTGATGAAAGCCTGTGGATTGAGGTGGACTTTGAGCCGGCTGTTGTCGGCCTCGGATATTAGTTTGGAAAAAGTTGTGAAAGCTAAAATGGAGAAGATGGAGAATAGTGATTTCTAGTTCTAATTAAACAAACAAGGAAACAGAAAAGAACACAAAACTTGAATTCTGTAGAAAAGATCAATCGTTTACAAAACGATCCCCAATGTGACCTGCTACATATCTGAGCTTGCCATATGCTAACATGCAACGTCTTATGGTTTCGACTTTCTCTGTGAAAATGCTTCTGTTCAATGTCTCCAGAAAACATGATTCAATCATGTTCGGCATTCACAGACCTCGAGATATTGTTGACATGAACGCGAAGAAATCAACAAGTGCAGCGTGCTGGAGCTGGGAGAGGACACCCAAGGAGGACGAACCAAGGAGGCCATTAGAGCGTTAAAGATTAACTGAAAATTGAAGTTCCAAAATCAAACCGTCGAAAACGATAAGCTCATCGGTGTTATATTCATCAGAGTAGTTCTCAGATTGCAAGAAATGACAAGGATAGTAATACAGTAGTCCGGATCCAACCAATATCTCTTCGTTCAACACTATTTTTTCGTCAATAATGTGATAACATGTAGTTGTTATCATTTGGATGTATATTTGATAGCCTATTGAAAACATGAACTACCCTGCAAAGTTGAGGCAAGACCTAACGCAAACAGAAGACAAAAAAGAGTAGAACTAAAGCAAATAAGCACAATAAGGTCTTCCAAGATCATATTGATATACTGCAAAAACTTGATTACTTACCCAGATGATCGTCACTGTTCTCAGTCTTCTTTGGTGTCCCGGAACCGTCTTTGATTGCCCTGTTCTGATCTGAACGTGCATTTTCTTGGTCCACCGGCAAAAGAACCAGATTAAAAGCGGGGTCCTGAGTTCCTACCTTCTTCTTCAACACATTGTCGATGCCAGCGTAATCCAGATTCTGTAAAATACCCGGAAGTGTGAAGCTACTCTCCTTGTTGAGCTTATGTCCCTTTTCCACATCAAAAGTTTTCTTAAATTCGACAAGGCTGTTGTGGTAGCTTGAACTATCATCTGGTATCATATCATCTACGAGCACCATTTCCCGAAAGTTGATCGCTGAAGGCGGTATCCTTGAGCAAAATATCTCAAGGAGGTTCCTCAAGATGCCCATATTATGCGGGTTTTTGTTCTTATCATAGTGATACCGGAAGTTCTCATATGTTGTCTGCATTGGATAAAAAAGGGAAATGAGATTAGAGAGCAACCATAACGACTCATACTATCAAGTTGCTTGCATTTTCATTAACTACTTACCTTGTTTGTGCACATAAGGTACAAATGGAACACAGTGAGGCCGCCGACGAACCAGACAGCTATGAAGCAATAAACAACAAGAATAACTGATAATACATCTTGCGACATAGCACGCCATAACTTGCTCCCTTTGCTAAGAATGTTGATTAACGAAAACGTGAAAACGTATATACACAGCAAAGTTGATGATGATATAAACAGGATGAAGAACCTGTAATTACGCTGCACATGAACAAGAGAATGGTATTCAGTTTGAAAGAGAATACCAACGAAAAAGGCAGTATGTAGAAAACAGAAAAACTTGGTCTCTGAATCAACATTGACATATGTAGAAAACTTACCAAGCCGATACACTGGCCAACCCACGGACAGTGATGATCGAATCTCTGTACACAGTTGTTGCAAATCGAACAATGTGAAGCTCGTGGTGGACGATACAGCCTACATGTATCGCAAAACTTCACCTTAACTATGTAGCCATTCACAGTTACATCCTTCGTCCGTGGGAGTCTCAGATTGGGGGTTCTACCCGCAACCCACTCTATTGAAGGAGTATTCATATCGAGATCTTGATCTGACTCAGGAAACTGCATATTCCTAGGGACTATACCAGGATCTCGACCAGACGTCATGTAGAGGAATGTCAGATCCTACATAGTTCAGGAATTCGTAAAAATCCGCGACTATGAGCTATGAATCTTGTTTAGTAGCTATAAAGTCCTTGGTGCTAGAAAGACTTACTGACCAAAACAGTGAGGATCACTCCTGTAATCAACACCGGGTGCCCATAAACAGGATGATGTTCTCTTATTCTTACCAGCATTCTTATACAAAATGCTATGGCAGGAGCCCCGATTAGAAACGAAGACAAAAAGAGTGATGCTGCGTCAGGACCAAATATCATTCTCCCACCACAGAAAAATTTCTGGCATTTGAAAAAGGAAAATGATTAGTATTTCAAATCAAAACGTTCTGCAAAATGATTCATCGAGCCAAGGAAATTAAACCAGCCCAATGTCAACAACATCTTTACACATCTCCATAAGGACCATAACTATTCCCCTAGTAGCCATAGACGTGCCCGGACTACATCTCCAGAACATGAAAGCAGGGGGAAACAAAAACAACAACAAAGCACATTGAACAAGGGAAGAATAAAACAGGAAAAGTAGAAAGAAATAGCCAATTGTTCAATCTATTCAAAGGGAAAACAATCTATCATGAACACGAAAATCCCAAACGTATACCAAGAACGACACGAACGGAACATACATTGTTCCCAGGCCAGACTTTATAAAGCCTCTGGGGTTTGGGAGATCCAATACATTGGGAGGGAGCGTTCCACGAAGAAACCCGATCGGGAGGCATTGAAACAATGCTCTTCAGCATCTTCACATCCACCAGCTTCTTCGATCCCGACCCATCAAGAGCCGCAGATGCAGATAGCATCTCTTATCGTGTTTCCCGGCTAAATCACGACAAACTCGACATGGACGATCCAAGAAAGAGGCGGGAGGGAGAAGGATGAAGCTGCTTCTTCTTTCTCAAACGCAGAGGCAGCTTCCCCTGATCTTCATCAACACAAATCTCTGTACGTTTTCAATGAGAAATCTCCATTATTTTTTCCCCTATTCTTCTTCTTCCTCTATCTTTCTTTTCTTTTCTCTCCGCCTTTCTGTTTTTCCCCCTTTTTTTTTCCCTTTTTTCGTTTTGGATTTTTTCCTGTTAGCTAATAACAGAATTTTGAAAAGGTAACAAACTTTTGCTGGGTCATCTGATGGTTAGCTTTGATGGAACATTGTCTCAAATTAGACTGTCAAAACTAACATGATTAAAAGATATCCGACATAGGGCCTCAGCCTGGCGAAGAAGTTTGTAGAATGCAGATTCATAATAGAACCATGACTGTACTTTACTTTTAGTCCTACATAACAAAGAGCTCGTTATAACGACATCTATGTGTTGAAAGCATCAATGAACTGCGATACAAAAGCAATAATTCAAAGAGGCCAATAAAAGATTAGTGCAAAAATGATTAACCATGCAGAATTGTTTCTTTGTGGAGTGCTCGCTGCATAATGGCAATTCCAATCAAACTAACATGATAAAAGAGACATTAACAATCGAAGATTAACAAGATGTAAGCAAACTACTGAAATGCTGACGGCAAATACTAAAATTAGAAGGACTTTGAAGTTACCATAGTCTTTGAACCTAATCATCTATCTGTATTACCAGAATCCACCATATAACAAAACCCCCTGGTGATGCTAGTAGAAAAACCACCAACATCACAAACCAGCTAGAAGTATCAGGATTCTGCGACCAACTAGCATACTTGAGATAGTACCAAAATGGTGTGGCCTTCTTTGATCCCAAAAGCAACTGAAAATATCACATTGGAGAAGAACAAGAAGTGACCTCCGAGATGTTTAATGAAATCTACTAGTAAAAGAAACCACGGCATTTAGCAGAACCACAAAGGCACTTTTGCTTCCTGTCATCTTCCTCCTGTGACTGAACCATACCATAATCGAATGTTAATTCTGTCAAGGGCGGTATACTCTTGATCGCAAAGAAGGCAATATGGACCGTGCATTGATCACTATTCCCGCATACAACTGGCAGCCAGAAGACATTTGGAGAGCAACTGTGGTTCATGAATCGCGCCACATTCCCGACTCTTCTTGAGCTAATAACTAGAGGAAATGGCATTTTGTCAGCAGCATAAAGGTTACAAGGTGTAGCATCCAACGGCTCAAAGTAGCGTGTTGAATCAAATATATAATAGTCATCCTGCTCTAACTTATGTTTCTCGACAACTTCTCCAGCATATTGACAAATGAAACCTCCAGCATGAATAGGATCCCAAGACCTTAGACCCCAGCCCCTGTCTCTTGTTTTGAACACCTCCAACTGGACTTTCAAGCCAGCTTGGGAAACCCGATTACGGCATGTTTTCGGGCACTGACATTCAGGGCCACACTCGGTTATCAAGGACTGGTGGTGCATAACAACTCCAAGTGGACTGTAAGGAAGATGACCCCCATTTTTTTGGATGCAAGAACAGCGAGGATCGCCAGACTGACATCCATCACGACAACCACAGCTTGAACAAGGATTCAATGGTTTGATCGGTGCTGGGTACTTGAGAGCAGGCAAATAAGTAAAATGAGCAGGCCCCCTCTCAACATCAACCTCATTGATTAGACAAACAGGTTTATTCTCGAACCGTGAAGTCAAGTCTTGTGTAATACATCCAGCTCTTGCAACAGCGCCATCCTTCCACTGCTGTATCAATTTCCATACCAAAAATGCCGCCGGTTGACCAGGAAGTCTAACCAACTTATACTTGAAGATTTTGTGACCAGCCTTCCTCGTCTCTGACCATGAACTTTGAATTTTGTAAAGACCATCATAGACGTAGACCTTTCCAGTCGGATGAGCAACGTCCTTTAGCCCACGAATGACTCTCACCTCGTTGCCATGCTGCAGGCTCTTAGCAAGAGCGAGACTACCCCTTTCAAGTTCTTGATCCTTCTCTTGCTTGCCTGCTCTCCTATCATAAATATTTCCACCTTGGCCACTGTACACCAGGGTGTCGCCATCCTCTGTGTTGTCATCGAAAGCCCCAGAAGAAACAATGCTAACAGCCAAAGGACCGTCCTGACCCTTGATATTCATGCAGTCAATCCCTGCCATAGCTTGAGCATGCAATCCTGCCAAACACATCTCCATCCTGAAGAAGAAGATATCACCTACTTCAATACCAGGGACCGTTCCAATTCTTTTCTTAACATTAGTTCGAATCCCTTTATTCATCAAGATTTTACCAGCCCGTAAGTCAGGACGTCTTCTGACACCAGTCCTTACTCCAGTCACTTCGTCAAATTGGGTAATTCTTCTTCGAAGCATATCATACACCAAGAGAATATACTGGACAGATTCCTTTTGACCATCGGTTTGTCGAGATGCATCAAATGCTACAAGGTTCAGTTTCGAAAGAAAATCTCCGGCCACTTTATCTATGTGGCCGGCATGGACAGATGAATTGATTTCTCCTGTCTTCGCCCGCTTATAAGGTTTAATCTTTTGTCTCTCTGTTACACCAGGATCAGCATCTGGATAATCAGTTGTCTGGTCGGGAGGATCTTCGTACCCATCTTCTTCAACAAAACCACTACCAATCGCATTTCCATTTGCTGCCGCCTTGTAACTATCAATTGCGCGAGCTTCATGTTGCTTCTGCGCACGTGCCCTAAACGCAGTAGCTGGAATTGGAGAATGGACGGGGTAGTTGAACTCAGGGGGACCCTCAGGATTACATGCACCGGCAACATTTCTTACATTATGTTGCTGTGTCTGCTGATGCTCAGTCGGGAGGCAAAATGGGTAAAATGGAGCATACCCCCGTGGAAAGGGACCAGAAGGAGGGGCATAAACAAATGGAGGACCCTGGCCCGGTAGATAGGAAGAAGAAGCATCAGCCGGTGGATAAACAAACACCGGAACCAAAGACCGCAATGGCTTCACAGTGTGTACTTTAGACCTATCAATATTACTAGGCGTAGATGCAAACCCTGAGCTTTCCCCTTCATCCATTCTATCAACACCACGAGAACTACAATGCCAAAACCAAATAACCCTGAAGAAAATCAATCAAGGCCTCAAAGCTTCACCTCTTATTCCTATATCAACCTCTACAAGGTTAATGCAATGAGTCGACCAAGAGGCGAAACAAATACCGACTTCGAAAGGTTAGCATAAAACCGAGCTCAAACCATTCACCGTCACCTCGAGAAGCCTCCTGCAACATACCATTCAAATGCCGAGTTACTGACATTGAAGAGAGAGACTAAAAACTCACAAAACAACCATCAAGTCAAGGAAAAATACAAAACCTTAATCCCAAAACCCTAATTTCACCATCGGAGCACGAATTCGAACACAAAACTCAGTCACCAACATTCCACACAGCACATAACACAAATGGATCATACAACACACACTCCCCAAACAGATCAGCAAAAACAAACAAACCCAACAATAATAACACGGCTACGTAAATGGCTCCAAATTAAAATCAACAAATCCACAAAACCCCATTTGCAGGATGACAATATATTCAACATGGCATCGAAAATTAGAGTCAAAACCCCATTTTGATGTCCGACCAAGATGCCCTAATGGAGCAAAAACGGGAGAAAACGGCAAAAAAAGGTTTTCGGGTGAAATTCGTTTACGACTGTGAATTACAGACACAATGCAGATGTTTGTGTTGGAAATTTTACCTTTCAAGTGCGATTGAAACGAAATTTTGGGGATCGAAGAAGATGAAGAGTGGATTATTTTGGCTAATTTTGGATGATTTTGTTAGTTGATTTGAGTGTCGGATTATTATATGATGGCTGGTGGTTTAGATCCTGTGATAAACATTTATTTAGATATTCTTGTCCGATCTTCTATTTATTTTGACACTATTTGTTGGATTTCAGATCTCATCTTTATAACGTTTATAATATTCAGTTTGAATATATACGTTGAGATAAATTTGATTCATATGAATAGAATGAATTTATATTTTAAATCATCTTTAAAATAATATCATTTCAACGGTTTTAATTTTATATTATTTTTATCGAAGTTGTTTTACCAAGTTGTCTTTCTACTTTGTTGCGATTTACCACCCAAAATCATGAGTAAGCAAAACATGACTTTCTTTCTTCTTCTTCTTTTTTTTTTTTTTTTTTATATTTTGATCGAAGTTGTTTTACAAAGTTGTTTTTCTACTTTGTTGTGATCTACCACCCACAATCATGAGCAAGCAAAACATGACCCTTTTTTTTTTCTTGTTGACCAACGTAACCATTTTGGCAAAAAACAAAATTTAACATGAAAAAACATGTCCATTATAGTGCAATGTTTTAAGTGAATTGTTATATTTAATTATAACAATTTAACTATTCCCTTGGAGATGCTCGTGCTCGCTGTTATGACAGTGTACATTACGGCAAAAAGGTAAAACATCTTGTAATAATAGTTGCTACAATGATAACAATAGTCACGATGATAGAGATGACAACAGTCATGATGGTGATAAAGACGATGGCGAAGACAACAATGACAATGGTGAGCGTTGGTTCCGGCCCTAAACGAAAGAATTTGCAACGAGATAGACAACGAAGAGAATGTGGCGCTAAGGTGTCGATTAGAAATCGACGGTGGACGGTGGTACGTACGCAATTCATCAGGTTGACGAATCAAAGATCAATTAGCTCATGAGCATGCATCGGCAAGACCTTGTTCAAGTCCAATGCTATACCAAGCCACGGCGTTGTTCTAAGAACGCCAAGACATTAGAATCGAACCTCAGGAGCACGGCATGACAATAATTTGATATATCATGTCAACTAGTGTCATCTTGCAGTTGAAATCTCTTCGATGTTTGAAGTTGCTCACTTATCATCACATCAGCTGAGCTGCCTCCATCGATCGTTTACAACCAGAAACTAATACAGAAATTACAGTCTTCTACATCTAGGGACAGAAGATTATAAATATCACAGTAATAAAAGCATCTTTGGGTACTCCGCACTCATTTTCCATTTTGGAGATCGAAATACCACAACCCTGAAGGAGCAACAAACTTAAATAATCACGGGAAGATGCTGACTACAGAAGAGGATCCAGCAAGAGTACATTGGTCGAGCCGAACACCGTCTGAAGACGCACCTTGTCGAAAAGGTTGCTCATGCTAGGAATCCCAGCTTCATGACTCATGCAAATACAAATTATTCAGGAAATGAGATCACAAACAAATAGCAAGTAACTCCCAACATTCTTCCCATTTTTCTCATCAATAACAGAAAATATATGGGAGCAGAGAACATGTGAATCATCAAGATAATAACCACAAATATGAAGCCAGTGTTCTCAGAAAAAATGTGAATCGTCGAGAGGGCTAGAAAAACACCGACTTATATATTTAAACATAAATTCTCAGACACTTATATCAGAAATACCATACCTGGACTAAGGAATAATATGAGAACGAAAAAGAAGAGGATATGTGCAGCAGAAGCCAGTACTCCAACACTGCAAAGTAGCACAAAGAAAAAAATGAAGCTGAGTTCTGGAACAGTTAATATCATGCGTAGAGGCGAACTACTAAGTTGAATGTATATAGTTACCACAGAAAGCAACGGCCCCTGTTTGAATTTGTCATGAAAAGAGAATGACAACGCCTTTGGATTGTCCCCCGGTCCTCGGATAAAACCACTGGACATAAATGAGGCAGTACGAACACCAACCAAAAACACAGTTGCAGATATATCATAGTTAAAAAAATGTCGGGTGCAGAAACCAAACAAACAAGACTAGGTTGCAAAACCAGACAGCATCAGAAACTCACATCAAAGATGCTGAAACTAGAGGAGTTCTTCTAACATCGTAGATAGCAATAAGACCCCTGTATGGTCCGTCTCCGTCTTTGAATGATACAGCTAACCGCTCTCCTGAACCATCCCAAGCTATTTTTTCAATTCTCTGGCTGCAGAAGCAAATTCTGGTTATGAACCTAGGACTCAAGGTGCTAATTACAAGGTACTAAGTATGCCAACGACAGGCCTGCAAGATTGCATAATAATACGGAGCCAAGAAACCGAACAACGAAAAGGAAAATGTATCTCTTTTGTTCATCCAAACACTCAACAAGTGAAAGGCAAGCTATAAAGAGCTTCCAAGCAGAGAAAGTTATGGCTTTCAGAGTATCACGTAGCCATAATCACTTGGTTTTAAAAAATGCCCCTATTCCTATATGCACCATCAAGGAACATTGCCGTAGGAACTTCTAAGTCACACCAGGTGGGCTCGGCCCCTAAGACACCAATCAGAATATTCTAAAAATACAGGCACCGGCATGCAATGGAACGAGATCGTAATGAGCCCAGACATTAAGGAAATATTTCATCAATAATCATGGGGGATGTAAATTTGTTGCATGTTACTGATAGTTAGATAATATTAGACAACACAGAGAAAAAGGAACGCAGACATAGCTCATCATTATTATAAAAAAAAAAAAAGGACCACTATCAATACCTGACAGGCGATGATGTTACCTCGGGCAAGTCTACAGGTAATAGATGAGCATCTGGCCACATGAAAACAAGATAGAGATGGCCACAAAATAGTAAATTAATGATGGGCTAAAACAAAATTAACCTGCAAAACACTAAAAATACGAGGACAAAACTTCAAAGAAAACAGGATCATACCCAGTGAGGGAGGCTTGGCTGCAAAGTGAATAGAGCCCAAGGTCGAGGACTCAGAAAATGCGACCAATATCATGCGACCATCAGGATCCCATGCTGCTCCCTATTCAAAAAGTGTTTAAACAGAAGCTTGCTTTTGTATACTTGCAAATAAAAATAAACACAACTAAAACACTGAAAAGGAGAAACATAACAGGAGAAGTTTCATAAACATGTCACAGAAAAAAGCTTGTAGGGTCACCAAGATAATCAGCTTTAAATCCAAGGGTCAGAGGACAAGCATGGGATTGAAAGGCTACGATATGGGGGGCTACATTCGAATGCCTGAAGATAATGTCTAGTGCAGGAATAATCAACAAATCACCGTGTTGAAAGCAAAAAATAAGGTGCCAATCAAGAACAAATGAATAATAAGTTCAGCATAAAACAAATTCTAAAGACGCTAATATCATTTCACAATATAACACTTTCCCAGCGACCAAAGAACATAAAATAGCAAATAATTAATTTCAAACTTCCAAAGGAATATAAGCAAACAAATAAATGCAAGGGACGACAAACACTCCACAAGCACACATGAATTCTAGTCAGCATATTTCCAAGGAAACACCACTATTTCAGACTAATTTCAACTTACTGTGGTAAAACCACTACTTGAAGACCAAGGTGCTGAAGTCCATGTGTCAGTCTCCCATAAGTAAAAGGTCCCATCGCTGCAGAGAAATATAAAAAGTGAACTCATTGACATAACTTGTTCAGGAAACTTTCCGAAGTAAAGGTGGGACATTTTCAGAAGAATACAATTTTGCAGCAAAGAAGTAATCTCCAGTAGGTGACCACTTGAGAACTGATATGCCTCCCAATCCTCGCCGAATAGGAGTACCCAGACCTAATACAAAAGGGATTGTGTTGAAAAAGGCGAGGTGAGAAACCATATATCAAAAAGACAAGGCTTAAGCATTAAGTATATCTGGTCAAACTGTGAATGAAAAACTCCCGTATAAGCCAAACTGCCAAAACTCTCAGCTGAGATTGCAGTAACGTTGCAGAAGTGAACATAATACCTCGAGAAACATCCCAAATTGTGAATGAAGAACTCTCATATGAGCCAGATGCCAAATATGTGTGTCTAGGTCAAGAAAAGACCTTTGAGAGATCGAGACTAATAAACATGAAACTAGTGGATGCACATCAAAGAGGACTTGAATTAAGAACAATCTCAGAAACAAATTACGACCATTCATAAGAACTCCCTATAGTAAGAGGGTGCCGCTACCCATTACCAGAATTATGTGACAGTAATGATGATTAACAAAAGCCATAGGAGAAAATCAATTCCGATATCATGCATGAAAAAGATGCAGCAGATAGAAAATTATGAGGATATCGTCCATCGGGACTCCATGAAAGAGCAGTGATGTCTTCATCATTTTCGCTCTTGAGGAAGTCCACCAATGTCCATCTTACGCCAGTACCCCTAGAGATGGTTCCAACAAATGGGGCAGCCCCATATCTAACAGATGCTGGATTACCAGGATAAGAGGCAGCCCATAGACAAATTCCACCCCTGGAAAAAGAAAATGCTCATGCACTTGTAATACAGGACTACAATGCACCAGACGTTAAGAATAAGAAGAAAGTTTGGCGCTACTTGCTTGCATGCTACAGAAAGTGTTCTGCCCCCATTTGGCCTCCAATCAACAAGATTAACTCCTCGTTGTGAATCACTCTCTAAAATGCTCACTTCCTTCCCCTCTGTACCAAGGACAAACCATCTTCCAAATATGAGAATCATGACACAAGCAAAAATTTAACATCTGTCATCAGATCAGAGGAGGCTGAATTTTTCAGAACAACCTGAATCTTCATAATCACGAACTGTAACTTGATTTGAGCCAGAAATAAATGCCAGCACACGCTTGTGCTGATGCCAACAAACACCTTGTAAATTCACCTCTGGCAGCAGATGCAACTGCAAAACTGAGGATCTAATAAGGTATAGGATAAGCGCAAGTGCCGATTGATTCTCTTTTGGTCATTAATAAGGATCCGCCGGATATTATTCACAAGAATTCTCAACACAACTTTTAGCCATTTATGGGGGAAAGCAGAGTAGTCAAGCCCATATATGGTTCCACAATTTCAACTACGAAGAAAATTCAAGTCTCAAGAGTACCAGACATGAGAATGCTTCATTTGTTTGGGGAAGTGTTCTTGAAGACAAATATGATCAATGTAACTTGGGCATTGATCAGCCACGACAAATATGATTGCCTAGATTGGGAAGAAGATGATGGACTGCCCGTTTCCAACATCAATGATCTCAAGAGGCGCTTGTTGGATAGTGTAAGACCTTCTTACAGCACTAAAAGGAGAATGGATGAACATATTACAACATATATTTCTATAAAACCTATCAAACTAAGGGAAAAACTCTTCATTACTCATCCCATCGAGGCACCAACTTAAGGGCCTAGATGGGTATTGAAAGTGTTAACATAAGGCCCATAGATCATCAAACACCTGACCATTTGCAGATTCTTCTTACTCTCAAAGAATAAACAATCATTGGCAGGAAGCCAAATAATACATCAGATGACAATATTATTAGGCCCAGTCGTGAAACCAATCCAATGTTGAGCAAAATCCCAACCCAAAAGCTGCCTCCAACTCCGCCAAATACATTATAAATCACAGACCACTCCACAAAGAAACAATAAACTTACATCATTTGGCCGAAAGATGCGCTTCACTGCAACCCCGATCTTTTCCACAACAGTCGATAATCCCCCACGACTTGACTGAACCTCTCCATCGATCCTCTCATGATCGCCAACGTCATCCAAACCCGGTGGAGACAAATTCTCCTTATCGAATGCAACTGGACTAAACACAACTCCCTACAAAAGCACCAATCTTAATACAAATTTCCAAATCATACAAAAATATCACTGGACTTATCGTAGCTGCAGGCGATAAAACTAGTGAACTGCGTTTTTTTTTTTTTCACATGTAATGGAGCTTTACAATTGTATAATATGATTTATAACTGCCTAAAAGTAGGACGACAACAACCCAGATGCTCCCACATTAGACATGCCTGGTATGCAGTCTTACACCTGTGGCGGACTAACAGAGAGACTGCTTCCATGACGCCCAACTTTCTGACAGTAGAGTACACAATTATCAAACTGAAGCACATACAAATCAATTTACACACAGCAAATAAGCCTAATTTTACCTGAACCAATCAACACACCAAAATCCATTAAATTCCACTTACAATGACTTTCCCATACGTCTCCCGGGCTCGAGCATCGGAAATCGCGTCGGCGGTGACTGCGAATTCAAGCAAAAAAAAAACAATTAAAAAAAACAATGCGAGTTCATTTCATGTAAACCAATCCGAGAGCGAAAAAGGGGGAAAAGGGGAGGCGGAGGAGAGTACTGAGATCTCTGTTGATTTCGCATATGGTGACAGATCCCGGCGGCGGAATCGACGGCATTGGAAGTCGCCGGCGGAGTTGGTGCGTGGTCGGGTCCGCGGCGATTTCCGTCTCCGGCGATTAGGGTTTTGGGGGGTTAGGGGTGGCAGATAATGTGAGAATTTGAAAAGGTTTTGTTTTGTCAGACCTTCGCGTCAAATGCTTTGAAATTTTTTTTATATTATTTATTTTTTTTGTTTTAAAATTATTATAATATTTCGAGTTGATATATATTTCGACATAAAATTTACTACGCATATAACAATAATTGAATGTAGTTTTTTTTTTTGTTAATTTATCATAAAATATCAATGGTTATAGAAGTTATGGATTTCAATGTAATATATATTGCGGGACGATCAGACGTGATTTAATATAAAAATGAGATTTATATTCATGCGTATAAAATAATACAAAATACTTAAAGTGTTGTAAAAATTATAAAACGAAGATAGTACTATTTTTTGTAATCCATTTATATCTAATTACGCTTATAACAGATATAGTATGTTATAGTAATACTTTATATTTGAAGAGCTACTGTGCATTATTTTTTATTCTATAGTTTTTGCACGTATTTTAATATTTTTTTTTAACATTATATCATTTCTGAACAACTTAAGTAATAAAACATAGAGTCTTATTGGACAATTCAAAAAAAAAAATCTCTATTTTATTGCATTTGATGAATGCTCTTATGTTGTAAGATTAGTGTGAACTTTATTGCCAAAATATGTGTTCTATGATTGACGTCGATCCAATCCATGTTAAAGATGACTGATCATTGACCCATAAATCATTATTACTTCAACTATGAAGATGTCTTTTAATTTATAATTTAACCTATTTAAAATATAATGTGTCTTATGAAAAAAAAATACTATTCTGAATCATAAAACGGATTATATGTATTAATCTTTAATATTTTATTTATCATGTTGAAATATGTATTATGTGTTAGGACAAACTCCTTTGACTTATAAACACAGATGAATCAACTCACACATATTTACACACCAAATCAATCTTAATACGGTATCAATAGTGGATTCTAAATCCTTCATAAACTAAAACTAAAATATATGAACGGCCTTTGTTACATGAGTCTTAAAAAAAAAAAAAAAAAAAAAAAAAAAAACTCAACAAAAAGTAATGATCGAAATCAAATGCTGCCTCACCGCCTACACCCGCCGGACCATCTCCACAGCAGCCCTCAAGAAACAACTCCGACGTATCCAGCGTGGGCATCACATTACACTCCCTCTCTATTTCTCTCTTCGCTCTGACTACCACAGCCGGGCCCACCGCAGCAGTCTCGACCCCCACCAACACCCCGGACGTCATCATGCGCACCAGCTCCCTGAAGTTCTCCGGCTCCGCCATAACAAACATCGTCCTAGATGCCTTCTTCGACGGCGTCGTCTTCTTCGACACCCCACCGCAATCCATTCCAACGAAGCCCGAACGCTTCGTCAGGGCTGTCGTGTCTAGCGAGCTGCTGGTTGCCATTAATTTGGAGTGGAGTGAGTTGACTGTGTGAATGGAGCAGAACAATGAGGGGGATTATATACAGGGTCGAATGGATCGTGTAACGGCTACAATTGGAACCGCGTTTCATTAAAAATGTGTCCACACTAAATAGGTAATAATAGACACCATAGGCGAAGTCGCAACGAAAATTCCAGGCATCCAATGCTCTGATGTACTTTTCTCGAATACTGATTGATAGCTATTGATTTCTCCACACGTCAAGCTTGGATCCATTTTGTGAGCCCACGTAGAATCAGGCCTGGCCCGTTTCTCCGGCCCAATCAAGCCTCCGCTGAAATTTTGACCCATAGCACTTGGATGGACTTAAACAATCGATGACCTTTTAGGACTTACGACGTGGAGAGCTTGTGTTATGCATATGAGGTGATTACTTGAGTTATTGTTGTCGCATAGTTATATGACGAAAACCCTGATAAATTGATAAAAATAGCAAGATCATGACATATTGCTTTATATTGTCTACTCGAGTTTTAATCGTTTCTTTTGCTCAAATTGTTCATTGTTGTTTGTTTATTGGGTCGATATAGTTTTTTGTTTAGCGACTCAGTATGAGCTTTAATGTTTTCCATTCAAGCCTGCACAAACACTTTTATTCGTGCAACTAAATGAGTGATGTAACCTTGCTATAGTAGCACATAGAAAAAGCATGCATTATCTTATTATTTTCATTCATTTGTGGTGTCTTTTCGATATGCTCTTCATTCTAACATTACCATATACCTACAACATGATTTGGACATCAAACACGTACCATCTTTTTCATTGGACCACACACGTACTACATCATTGGCTCATTCCTCATTCAATATGACAAAAAGACCTATTTGTCAGCCTTGCCAAAAATAGGATAATCAACCATATAAACACATGTGCCCATTTTTCCTGATATATTTTAGGATTTGCTTGGTCCAAAGTCATTCAACCTGAATACCATACTATGGATCATATGCACTCCTTCTATTTCAATCTATCTATCATTTAAATCAAAATATATATACTGAAAAAATTTAATTATATATCTTAATGAAATAAAAAATTCATATCCTTATTAATGATAAATTATTAAAGAATTACATTAAATAAGTCAAAATATAAAAAACAATTAATATATGAATAAAATAGATAAAAAAATATTATTTTTTGTTTAAATTCTCTCCGACGATATATATTTTGAAATTTCATTTAAATTCCCAAACGACGGATAAATTACAACGGAGGAGATATAAATCATTAGAGTTAAATTGTCAATTTTGTGATTGAATAATGGTTTGGTAATTGTCATTTAGCTTTTTCATATGCTTTGGAAACAATGTTTGAGAAAACTCGTGGTTGTCTTTTCCCATAGTTATCCGAACTTTGTAACAAATCATGCTCTTTACCTATGCAAATGTTAGTGAACCTAAATATTTGATAATTAACAGACCCATTTGGATAACAAAACGGATCTATTTTGATAACTAACTTAGTTTGTGAACCTAAAACAATCTGAGTTGGTTTAGTGATATTTGATTCAACCTTTTTTTTAAAGGTTTTGGGTTCGAATCCCACTAACCTGAAAATTCAGATTGTCCACGTCCGTTGATTTCGATCAAAACAGTGTCCGGAGGATTGATCGAGATGCGTCCGGACACCCTTATTACCCAAAAAAAAAATTGTTAGGATATGTTATAGGAGTAGTAACAACGTGGAGTGCCCAAATGAAAACGAGACAGGATGAGCCAAAGAAATATGGGCACATATTTTTTATTTTTTTTATGTGGCCATCTGGGTGAAAACGTAGCTGGTGTTTCATCTAAAAATTTTGGGACACACCATATTTGAGGATAGAGAAGATGATTTATGCAAATTGCTAATCATCCCTCGACAATACACCTTCACAACGGAAAATCCAATATAATCCCCACCCCCACCACCTCATCGAATTAATCACATCTCACACCGTCCACATACAAGGGATAAATTATAAAATAATGAAAAAGAAAAACATGTTTATATTATTAAAAGAATGATTAACACTCCTCATGATTTATATCACAACAAGATATTCTATGTAGACATGTTTTAGGAGTGAGAAAGATAGAAGCAGATTTGTTTGTAAAAGAAAAAAAAGTAGATGTACCCTGGTTGATTACAACAAACTATAAAGATTGTTTACTAAGATCAAGGTTTCCTATCAATCTAAATAAAGCGACGAACCATAGAATCAGAATTAAAACTTGCACTTAAAAAAAATTTGAAACTTGAAATTGCATCGTGTGTCGTTTTGTTAATCGGTCCCTAATGTCATCAAAAGAGTAGGTGGTAACTTGATAAATCATAGTGAAAGTTTTCATAAAATATCATTTTAAAGATTAATTTTCAGATTATATCATAAAAAAAATTTATTCTCATGGGTCGTCATTTTTTTAATAATAAAAAAACACAAGACATTTTCTAATCTATCCTTTTCCATCATCATCACCTCCATCACCATCCTCTTCCTCTGTCATTGCCGTTGTTGTCACCGTCACCTCCGCCACCTTCCTCTTCCTCCGACATCCCCGTCGCCAAAGCCGATCCGATTCGATGCAATCGAATCCGATTGGAATAGATCTTATGCGGTGTTTGAGATCCGGTTCCGATTTGACTAGAATGGGGATTGAATTTTATGGATAGATTTGAGATCAGAGAGTGTCGATTGTTGTGTGAGGATTTGATCTCATACGGTGTTGTGTAACCGTTGCCACGGAAGAGAACAGAGAACTGAATGACCCTTTTTTTAAAGCGGATGAAAAATGAAAATAGCTGTGGTGGTGAGGGGAAGATTCTGGTGTGCTTTGAGTGCTGACGTAAGCATTTTTAAGATTTCATAAAATTTATTTTCATGATAATTAATGTGAATATAAAATTATGATACGTTATAATTTATTTTATCAACAGTTATTTGAAGTTGAATGTTGTGAATTATGAGATAATTAGTGAAATAAAATCAAACTGTCCGAACTAGCATAAAATATAAACTTAAATTAATTAACTATTATTATTCATAATGTTTTATGATGTAAATTTTAATTTACTGGAAAGACTATGGAGCCAAATTTATATAAAATTTTACAAAATAATCTTTGGAGTACTATACAAAAAGTTTAGATTTAAATACATCGAAAGGTGATATAGGACAAAATCTATGGCACCCGTTTCAAAGGTCAGAAAACTAGTTTCAGAGGCCAGAACATTCGTTCCAAAGTCCGGGATGTCCATTCCAGAGATCAAGACACCCGTTCCAGATATCGGGATGCCATCTCACAATCTTTTGGATCGAAAATAATCGTTTTGATATCAAAACAACTCCAAACATTCACAAATAACACTAATGATATTCAATTTATAAATCATCATCATGGACAATCAAAATAAGTATCACATGATTATAGAAAGCTTAACATCACTTCATAATATTAATATGATGGTTTTTCACGAATTACGAATAAATATTTTTAACACCGTAACGCGAACAAACAAATGTATTAATATGTGAATTCTATCATGTTATAAGACCTGGAGACTCCGCTCGTTGAGACATAAAGGACAAATTGCACGTGTGTGTGAGGAAGTTGCAATAAAAAGATAACGTTTAGATTCATTATGTGTGGCGATGTGTATTATTATATCGTGAGTATAATAATATGCATTGAAATCTTTGGACGTAGTCACAAAATTTTACTGATGTAAAATATTGACTATAACTGCTGTGTGCCGTGATAAAATAATGTGTGTGTTTGTGTTATGTCTTAATTATTGATATAAAGAGAATGAGTGAGTAAAAGGAGTGTAAATCCATAATTGGAAAGATAATTTTATAGTATAAAACACAAAGAGCGTTGTGTCTGTTGTTTGAGTTATACAGTGACTTGATGATGACATTTTTACATCGATCCTGTGAGGTCATTTTGGTAAGAGGAAAACTCAGTGTAGGAAACCCTGAGTTCCGATTTGGCTGATCCCTTTTCGTGGATATCCCTTTTGCTAAAACTAAATAAAGTTTGATAAGTTAAAATTGAATAAGTCTAATCAATGGCATAATTATAACATTGAGGATATCTATTGTCTGTATTCGTATTTTTGAGATGATAATTATGAATGTTAGATTGATATAATAAGTTTCAGAGTGCTGCATTAAATGACCTAAATGGTCATTTTTCTTTTTTCTTTTTTCTTTTTTCTTTTTTCTTTTTTCTTATCATCTCCTCTCGTGTAACCCCTGTTGAGGGGGACAACACGTTATTGAGCTCATATGGCTCACAATTACTATTTTTCGTTGTTTTTCTCTTCTCTGTGTTTTCAAGAGTTAGAGACAACACGCAGATGTGATATAGGTCGTGGTGCTAATATGCATCTATTGTATTATGGTTTATGAACTAAGTAAAATATGTAATAAATGAGAATTTTTCACGGTATATGATAACATTATTGGTTTATGTTTAAATGAATTTTATTTATTTATATACCTAAACCGGTTAAGTAATTTTTGCGTAACTGAGATGTTAGGACTCAGCGGCAATGACGTCAATTGTATTATTATGTCTTAATATGTTATGAAAAATCAGGACGTTACAGATTGATATCAGAGTAACCCTGCGATCGCATGCTGAACCTGTGGATAAGGGGTCCGAGTCAGCCGCCTAGCGGGAGAAGGTTCTGAAACTGTTATCATGGTTAAAGTCGTAACGAGAACGTTGCGTTTTTGAAGTGAGAGTGTATGTAATACCCCAACAAAATGTTTAAATGGTTTGATAGCATTATCTATACAAATAAGGTACACCTTCGTTTTTCGATAGCCCATCACTTTAAAACTTCGCAGTTAAGCACTTAACGTGGAATAATGCTGGAAAGGGTGATCTTTTGGAAAGTTTCTCAGAGCGTGCGCGAGTGATGCCAAAATACACTAAAAGGACTAATGTTGATCTGTGGGGCTACTTATTAGCATGGAAAGCGTTTACTGATGACGATCCGATAGCGAGAATTGGCCGGGACGTTATAGTAGTGCAGCAAGGATTCTAATACCAGTACCACTAATATTCACTAACGTCAATCTCTTCCAAGACGAATAAGCAACTACAACAATCTAGAGGGTGAGGAGAGGGAACTCGATGGCGTGGAGAGAGATGAAGGGGGCAGGGGCAGGGTGATACTTGTTGTAAGGTGACACTGGACGATACCTATGAAGTAAGAGAGGAAGTTGAGAACGACGACGGTGGAGGGGAAAAGAGAGGAAGAATGGGTATGGAGGACAGTGTGGGCAATCTGGATAATTTGGGATCTCATGGGAATTTTTCAAACGAAATCGTTACTCAAATTGTCATTCAATCGAAATCTTCACTCGGATTCAATTCCACTCCTCAATCGTGAACGACACACTGTTTTAACAATAAAATCCAATGAAAAAAATATGAAATTGATCAATTATGTTCTTTTATTTGAATTTTGTAGAGAAAATCATTTGACAAGAAGATAACTGTATGTATAAAATCAAGTGAATTGATTCAAACGTTCATTGACAAATAAAGAAACCATGCTTCATTTTGTTTATATGATCAAAATATTCAGACGAACTATCTACATAACGTAGGTGCACTGTTTAATTCAAACAGGACGCCGGTGTTATTAAAAAAGTAGGCCTATTGTTTTTTTTTTTTCCCTCAAAAAAACACAAGATTAAAAGAATACCTAACACAAATTTATAACATGATATCAATTGAATTGAAATAATCCTTATTTCGTAAATAACATGTTCTTTTTCTCTTAAAAAAAACAAGAACCAAAAAGTAGAATTATTGAGGCATCATCTTTCATTTTACTGACGCACTATTTGAGATTGTGAAGTATTGAGAGAATTCAGACGCCCTGTTTTATTGAATTGGCGTAATGTTTGAAACAGTGCACCACTTCAAATCCAAAAAATAAAACGAAAAATCATAAAAATTCAACAAAAACAAATATATATAAAATGATATCCATAAAATAAAAAATATTGTTCTATAGTATCAAACATGATTTTTTTTAATTAAAAAAATCAAAAACTAAACATTGACGTACTGTTTCAAAATAACAGTGCGCCAGTTCAAATTCAACGAATCTATATCCTAGAAAAAAAATAATAAAAACTAAAAATCAATCAAACACAACTGTAAAACTAAATTACTCTAAGCCAAATAAGTAAATCAGCGTCTTCAATTAGTGAAAACGATTTAGGAACAATGATTTTGTAATTAGGATTTTCAGAACGATCAAAACCGAATTTTATATGAAATTGAAAGATTTGAGATGTTTCGTGGATGGAAATTGATTGATTTGTGCGTGTAGGATCAAGTATGAGTGATTAGAAACAAATTGGATGAGTTTTGATTGAGATTTAATTAATTGATTAGTTTTGCTTACGGGGAGAGACGGTTTATTATGGGAAAAATTTAAATTGTATCAAATGAAAATTATTTGTGCAGGTTGTATACTTTGAGTAATATTTTAAAAACATGTATCCAAGGAAAATTTTTTGATTTTTTTAACTCGATATATCTAATTTATTTTGCGAACATGAGTAGTAAAATTGACTATTTTAATGAACGATATATATATTTAGGTTCTCAAAATATTTAAGACGAAATCTTTAAATCGTTAAAAAATGCTAAAAAATCATATAAATAAGATCGTTTAAAAATCGAAAAAATCGAACCAATTAATAAATGGTTTTGATTTTTAAACAAACTAATTAATCGGTTTGATTTTGATTTTGGACATTAAAAATTGAGTCGATAAAAAATTGAATCGATTAAATCGAACCGACCGGATTAACACCCTTATTTGATTACATATAATTTTTGAGTTAGAACAAAATTTTCCTTAAATTTTAAAGTAATAAAGACTTATGTTAATTAACATAGTGTTTTGGTATCTAATATATCTTAAATAAAATAAATATATATATTCGTTATTATACATGTAATTTATATGCTTATTTAAAACATTACGGGTGACGAGTTAATCACTGGTATAGGGTTGGGTTCGAAACGAGTTCAACAATGTGCATATCCGTCCTAAAACTGGTCAAATCTAGTTTTCCTCAGTCTGATCGGTTTTGGTTTCGATAAACGTGTCGGGTATGGGATTGGTTTCCATCCTTACCTTGATGTTCTTTATTATAGAATTTTTGATCTCATGATTAAAAAAAAAAACGACTTATTAGTGAATCAATTTCAACTCACAAATAAATCATCTAAATCAAAGCATTGAGATCATATTTGAAACGAAAATAATATTAAAATAAAATACTTCTTTCGTCCCATTTTATATATAATACTTTTTGTTATTGGGTTGTTTTAATTTATTTATAATCTTTTTAATTTTGTGAAAATTTTCAGATAAAAAATACAAACAATCACTTTATGTTATAGTGCATTCCGCTACTTGCTTTCACAGCTACAGTAATCCTTATTATCTCTAAAAAAATATTATTTTTTCATAATATTCCATAAAAATTGAACACACATATAAAATACTGTGTCGGGTCAAATGATTGTACTCCATTCGTCCCAAATTGTTTATAATAATTTTATATTTGAAAAATATTATGTGGTTAAGAATAAAATAGATGAAAAGAAAAATATTACTCTATCGATCCTATAATATTTGCAACCGTAGGATCTGATACGAGAATTTATGTGTGTGCTGAATTTTTATAAAATTTAATTAAAAAAATATTATTTAGGTTTTTTTAGATTAAACGTTGATTAAAAGAGTAATGATTATAACTAAATTGAAATTTCTCAAACATAAAAATATTATATATAAAACATAGGAAATATATGATTAAAAATTAAAATTTAAGAAATAAAAACTTGAGGTTATATTTATAAAATAAATATTATAAAAATTATGGGCGGAATATCTAAATTGAGACGATGAAGTACTGAACTAACCCAACAGGGAAAAAAAAAAGGGACAGGTTGCCTCTGACAAAGATAGCTGGAGAAAGAGAATAGGTCAGATTCAGCAGATCAAGTTCAGAGCCTACTTCCCCATTTTTTATTCAAAAACCATAATAGTCGTCATCATATATTCATATTACTAGCACAGTAAAATTATATTATTTTCGATTTAAAATATAATAAAAGTTTTGATATGATATTTAAATTTATTTATGTGTTAAAATTTTATGAGATTTGATAAGAAAAATATTTTTAATGATATTAGGAGATAAGTATGATTTAAAAGAAAGAATAAAAAAAATAAAAGAAATAAATTTATTATGACATATGATAACTTATTTTTGAGATAAATTGATAAAAATCTCAAATTCAAGTTTTCTTACGTTTTATTTTTCATTTGGATTTGTAAACTGTATATCATGTTATGTGAACTGCATATAATGTTTCATGAATTATAATTTTATATATATGAACTGTAAAAATCGAAATAAAACCAAAATATAAAAAAATTATATTTAAGATTTTTTAATAATTTATTTATATTTTTGTTGTTTTGTAATATAAAAAGGTTATTTAATTGATATATGTTGGCCAGGTGTATAATATGGAACGAGGGAGTAGTTTTTGGGTGAGTCAAAGCAAATCACAACACTGCAAGTGCCAAGTGCCAATCAATCGATCAATGTCAGCATCCTCTTCATCATCATCGTCAACTTCCTTCCCACTTTTCTTGTGATTCACTTCATTGTAGCAACGCAAAGGTACCTTTCCATACCACCACTCTTATCCTCATGTGATCCTCTCGTTTCTTTTTTCACCCAGTTGTTGTTTTTAAGCGATTTTTTCCCGTTATATTTGAACCCATCAAGTCCCAGTTCTGTTTGAGTCATTGGGTTTTGGGAATCAGCTGATCTGTGAAGATGGGTGAGTGTTGAGTGATGGGTTTTGTTCGGTTTCTATTTTGGGCTTATGGGTAGTTTTGTTTTGATCGTTTTGTGGGGTTGATTGGTGATTTGACCCGTGTTTCGATGTGGGTTTGTTCAACTTACATTGCCGATTTGACCGTTTTTATCACAACCCATCATGCCTTGGTGTTGTTTCTGGATGTTGATTGATTAGTTAAGGTGAATGCGTGAGGGGTTTGTGCTTGATTTGGTTTTTTTGACTTCTCGGTAGTGTTGATTTGATCGTTTTGTTCGTTTGATTGGTGGTCTAATTCGTTTTTGTATATGGGTTTTGTTGGGTTTTGATTGTTCCAAGGTCTTGGGTTGTTTAGATTCATTTGGGATTTGCCGATTTCTTCGTTTTGATTGTAACTGATTACTCCAAATACTGGTTCCATGTACTGTTTATCGGTGAAAGTAAGTGCGAGTAAGGGTTTCGAGCTCGATTAGTCTTTTTGGCCACTGGGTATTGTTGTTTTGATGGTTTTCTACTTTGATTGGTGATCTGATTCGTATTTTTATTGGGTTAGTGTGGATCTTGAATATTCTGACGTATTGGGCTTTGTATTTGGTTTACCTTTTGGTGGATTATCATTTTCCTGGTTCCCTTTTGTTTTGATACCATGCTTTTCTCTTGTGCCTTTTTGTTTTGTATATACTCATGCTTTTCAAGTGTAAGTCCAACAAATTCCCAAAAATATTGTTTGTATCATTATATCAAGCACCCTCGAGGATTCATTATGTATCAATGCATCATTCTCATTCAAAAATGTATATCGGGATGCAGAATTCATGATGTGGTAGACTACGAGAACCTCATTGTGGTTTTTTCTTTCTCTTTTGGCAGCTATGGGGGATATAGGATTGTCTTTTGGTGATGGTCTGAAGCGATCTGTGAATTTAACGTTCAGAATGCCATATTTTACTCATTGGGGTCAGAGCTTGCTCGTGTGTGGTTCAGAGCCATTGCTAGGTTCATGGAATTTGAAGAAAGGTCTCCAACTGAGTCCATGGCACGTAGGCAATGAGCTCATATGGCGTGGAAGTATTGAAGTTCCTAGTGGGTTTGGAGGTGAATACAGTTACTATGTGGTTGATGACGCCAAAAATGTCGTAAGATGGGAGGCCGGAAAGAAGAGAAAACTGTTGTTGCCGGATTCTCAAGTTGGGGAGGCAATAGAGCTTCGTGATCTCTGGCAGGTGTTTCTTCCAGAATTCTTCTATCTATTCCATCTTCCTTATTCAATTTGTATAGAGGAAAGCGTGCGTCCTGCACGTGCATTAACATATTTTATGCATCATTTAAGCATCTATGAAGCATTAGTTACTTGTTTTGAATTTTTCTATGGACACTGCTGATGCCACTGCCACCATTCTTTAGTAGCAGGAGTGTAATTTTCCTGCTCTGTGCACTTCTATTCCAATTTTAACTTATCAAAAAGTTGGGCACTTCCATTGAATCTCAAGTTAAAAATGAGATCCTACTAGAATTAATAATTTGAGTAATTTTGTGGTCATAGTTGAAACATTCTCATATTGAAGAATCCTACTTGTAGCAACGTATTTCGAGGATACCTCTAACCAATTTTCGGGCTTGAGCATATTGATCCATTGCTAGAGCAAGGAGGCCTTCAAAGTTAACTTAGCTTACATCTGAATTTTTTTTTTCCCTTTTAAATTTCTTGTCCCCCGGAAATTCTTTGGTTTCTTTTGTTTCCATTGACTTAATTGGCTGCTACTTGGCACAATTTTTGCAGTTCGAACATTCCTCAAGTCTGTTCATTGTTATGCTATTTGTTTGCTAGCTCAAAGGCAGGCACGGGAGTTTTTTCTGTTTTAAACGCGCTTATCATGTTTGTAGTTGAACATTATATTTGCAGTTCCCATGATCTGAATTGCCTCAGGTTTTTGTGATGAGCTTAATTAGGAGGTCGCATTTCTATGTGATTTCAGAACGGTTCAGACACGCTACCGTTCAAAAGTGCATTCAAGGACGTTATATTTTTTCGTAGCGTGAAGTTAGAGATTGAGAAACCCCTTGGACTCTTTGAGTATAAGCTAGACCAAGGAGGTATTTTTGGTGCTTGCTCTCCGTCATTTACTCAATCTTTCCATGCTTGATTTTATCTCTTCACTTAATCAAATGGCTCTTTTTGGTATTTGACCATTGCTAAACAGATTCAGTTCTCGTCCAATTCAGAATTTGCTGTCCGAGTATTGAAGAAGACACATCCGTAAGTCTTTTTCCTCGGGATTTGTTAAAATCTCTTCTTGTGTACTTCTATCTCTCCATAGGTGTTGTTTTGTTGAACAACAGTCTCTTGTATTTGCAGGTTTATGTGATCGGAAGCTCGACTAATTTGGGACAGTGGAAGGTACAAGACGGACTTAAACTTTGTTATGCAGGTGATTCGATCTGGCAAGCAGATTGCGTATTGAAGAAAGATGATTTTCCATTGAGATATCCTTTCAGAGCTTCTTCTTTCTCCAGTAATGGGGAAATTTTGGCATATTTGTTTTTACATTTTGCAACCTCTGTTTTGTTCAAGAATTTCTTTTGGGTCCTTAACTTGTTGTTTACATACAAGTATAGCAAGTATGGGAAAGCTGGAAATTTCGCGTCGGAAATTGGCTCAAACCGAGAGATTTCAATGGACACTTTGAGTTGCCAACCAAGATTTATATTGTTGTCAGATGGCATGATTAGGGTGAGCTACTGGTATGATCATTGAGAATCAATACTGATCTGCTATTACAAGTTGATAAATGACATTTAACTTTTGATGTCAGGAAATGCCTTGGAGGGGTGCTGGCATGGCGATCCCCATGTTCTCCGTTAGATCAGAAGATGATCTTGGAGTTGGGGAGTTTCTTGACCTAAAGTTGCTAGTTGACTGGGCGGTAGCATCAGGGTTTCATCTAGTTCAGCTATTACCAATCAATGACACGTCTGTGCATGGGATGTGGTGGGATTCTTACCCCTATAGGTATGTATGATAATGACTTGCTTCGATGTGGATGTTATTATTGGCTTTTGTTTTTTCTAGAGTTTGGTAATACCAAGAATTAGGCTGGCCAAAGAATTGCTCATAAATAGAGATGTTTAAGAATATTGTCTCCATTTAGGCAATCAACATCTTTACGAGTTGTCCACCATATGTTTCCCATGGGGTAACATTCCACCAAACCACAAAGGTACTACAGATGTTCTGTCTGTATAGGACATTGTCCAACTGCGACTGCACAGTTTACCTGTGTAGCTAACCACTTTGTTTGCTGACCTTGGTTATTTGTTCTTGGTCATGCAGTTCACTTTCTGTGTTTGCTTTGCATCCGTTGTATCTGAGAGTGGAGGAACTTTCAAGGAAAATTCCTGAGGAAATTAAGGTTGTTCTCATCTTTTATATATTTGTTCAACATGCTGATTGTTACTCTTGTAACTCATTCGTTTCTGAACTTTGATTCCTGCAGCTGGAAATTGCCAAGGAAAAGGAACGACTTAATTTGAAGGTACTTTCTCATTTAACAAATCAACGTGTTGAATGCCAAAAGAGACACAACTAGTATATATTGAGTCTGTTACTCTGTTGGATTCTTGGAGATGTGGTGAATTCATGGTGTGAGCTAAAATAAGTAGTTAACAGAGAGTCCAAAGAGATTTAAAACAAGTTCAGAGTTTCTTGATTCTCTTGATACTTGTTGAAGATGTGTGAGATAAATCCACGATTCACGCACTGCAATGCATTCATTATACAGTGCTTTTCTGCTGGTGTGTCTTCCCCAGCAAATATAGTCAATTGAGAATGGCTAGATTTCTTGCTCGCCCCTGACTATAGTATACTATCGTAAACTTTCCAGCACTAAGCAACATGGATACTTTCCTGCAGGATGTCGACTATGAGGCTACATTGGCAGCCAAAATTTCTATTGCGAAGAGAATCTTCACTCTGGAAAAAGATCAGTTTCTTGAATTAAACTCCTTTCAGAAATATTTCTCCGAAAATCAGGTTCTTCATTGCATGTTGTTGCCTTTGTCATCTTTGTTTTCTCATTGTTTTATATCCAACCTCTCTTTGTTTTTCATTTTTGAGCTTCTGCTCTGATAACCCTCTTCTTGTGGCTACAGGAATGGCTGAAGCCTTATGCAGCCTTCTGTTTCTTGCGAGATTTCTTTGGAACCTCGGATCACAGTCAATGGGGCCGCTTCTCTTCTTTTACAAATGACAAGGTCAACCTTCTGTTCCAGTACTCTTCGTACTGGTGTGCCGCCTATATCTTCCCTTGACTGTACAATAGAATGGAGAATAGCTGACATTGAGGCATTTTTTGGTGATCTGGTTATTGTAGGCTTGATACTGACCAAATATTCTCTGATTTCAGCTTGAAAAGCTTGTGTCAAAGGATAGCATTCAAAATGACGTGATATGCTTTCATTATTATCTCCAATATCATCTGCATTTACAGGTATGTCACGGGCATGTTTCCTCCAACATAAGTGTACTTGTTATTGCCTGTAGTGATTTTACTGATATAAATTCTGCTTTCTTATAATGTCATTGAACTGATAGTTGTCAGAAGCTGCTGAGTATGCAAGGAAAAAAGGCGTGGTGTTGAAAGGAGACCTACCTATTGGCGTGGACAGGAATAGTGTTGATACGTGGGTCTACCCGACTTTGTTTCGCATGAACACGTCGACAGGAGCACCTCCTGATTACTTTGATAAAAATGGGCAGAACTGGGGCTTTCCTACTTATAACTGGGAGGAAATGTCGAAAGACAACTATGCTTGGTGGCGTGCTCGGTTGACTCAGGTATTCCTCGGACATATCTATTTTCTTTTTCTCCAGTTTTTCTATGCTGAGGGCATATTAATTTATTCTTGGTGCCAGATGTCGAAGTACTTTACAGCTTACAGGATCGATCACATTTTGGGATTCTTTAGAATCTGGGAGCTGCCAGACCATGCCATGACAGGTCTGGTTGGAAAGTTTAGACCATCCATTCCTCTTAGTCAGGTATTGCTCCATAACTTCTTCCGAATCTGATCTCTTTCTATTATGAAAAAGTACGCAATGCAACTGCCGAGTTACTGATCAAATCTATTTTAGGAAGAGCTTGAAAGTGAGGGAATATGGGACTTTGATCGCTTGAGCCGTCCTTACATCCGCCATGAACATTTACAGGTAAAAGACGCTGGACCTTTCTGTGGAATGCTCCATCAAATTGTTTCCTTGTAAACCTTGGTTGGACGATTTTGTATCTTCTTTGAGCTCATTTTTTTCTTTTTCCAGGAGAAATTTGGTTCTTTGTGGACAGTTATCGCTTCGATTTTTCTCAATGAGTATCAAAAGCAATGCTATGAGGTATCGATCATGAAGTCTTTATTGCCAGTGGCGGGTAGCAGCTTTCTTAAGATGCGGTAGGTGTGAAATTTTCGTGCTTTGAACTCTTTTTATGTTGCATATGCATGATCAGTTCCTCGAAGATAGCAGTACTGAGAAAAAGGCAGCTTCAAAGCTCAAGGATGCCATGGAGAAATCCTTATTGTTGGGTAGTACCGAAGACAAACTTAAGCGAGATCTTTTTGACCTCCTTCAGGTAATGCACGATATCAAGCAAACTCATAACGTCAATGATCTCTCTGTTCCATTTGCTCAACTTTGTTGGATTTTTCAGAATATAGTTCTGATAAGGGACCCCGAGGATCCTCGCAAGTTCTACCCTCGTTTCAATATTGAAGATACGTCTAGCTTCAAGGATCTTGATGACCACAGGTACTCAGATTCCTCAGCTTTGTTTTAGTGAGCAGTTTTCTAGCATTAAACCTGTTTCTGGCTCCGTTACGCAGATTTTGCAAAGATTCTCTTGGCATATTCAAACTTGTGCTTGAATTGCCTCGAGTTTTCTCAAGAACAGTAACTGAAGCTTTTATTTTTCTTGTTGCTGTGCTCAACTAGCAAAAATATCCTAAGAAGATTGTATCACGATTACTATTTTCAACGACAAGAAGAACTGTGGAGCCAGAATGCTTTGAAGACGCTACCAGTACTCTTAAATTCATCTGATATGCTTGCCTGTGGAGAAGATCTTGGAATGATACCCTCTTGTGTGCATCCTGTGAGTGATCTACCTCGCTTCTATCACAAATCTATGGAGCATCTTGTTCTTCATTCTTTTTCAAAGCTTGCTACGACACTTTAGTGTAAATATTTTCTGAGCTTACTGTTAGGATACAAATAGTAAATCCTTCAAGTATGAACTTGAAGTGGAGTTCTCGTCATCGTTAATTTCTCCTGTTTGAATTTGCGATCCAATTCATTCTGCACATGGTAGGAGAGTGGCCTCTGAATGTAAAAGGACAAATAACATGGCATTGGTTTAAGCCGAGGAGCTTTGGTAGAGTGAGTTTCATGACATGTAATTGGTAGTTGTTATCATTTCGAGCTCCCTTCTGATCATCAGATTCCTGCAGGTTATGCAAGAACTAGGATTGATAGGCTTGCGCATCCAACGCATGCCAAGTGATCCTGGTGTGGAATTTGGTATTCCATCTCAATATGGCTATATGACAGTAAGTTATTCATAACCTTCCTCATCATGGTTCCTTGTTGGGGCGCGACTAGCGAGTATTGAGTATGATGTTCTCTAAAAATAAAAAAAAAGATTCATGTTGAGCTGGACAACACGATGTGTTCTTTGCAGGTGTGCGCTCCGTCATGCCATGACTGTTCCACCATGCGTGCTTGGTGGGAAGAAGATGAAGAGAGGAGGCGAAGATTCTTCAAGGATGTTGTTGGATCCAATAAGTTGCCTCCTAGCCGCTGTGTTCCCAGCATAGCTCATTTCATAATCCGCCAGCATGTTGAAGCCCCATCTATGTGGGCAATTTTCCCTCTTCAGGTACTTTACCATGGCGCATTTCATACCAGGATAACTATTGCTTAACCTTATATCAGAGTCCACAGTATCATTCCGAGACGTACCTGGTAAACCTCCAGTGTGTGAAATAGCTGATAAAGCCATTTTCGATATAGAAATATGCTGAAAGCAGTGATGAGATGAACTCAATCTAGAAAGCCATAATGTTCACCAAGATCTGAACCAGCTGCACTACCAGCAAAGAGAAAGTTATTTCGGTTTCTGAATTGGATCGCATATTCTGATATGTTCTCTCGCATATGCCTTGGATCAGGACTTGTTGGCACTGAAAGATGAATATACAACACGGCCAGCTCCAGAGGAAACAATCAATGATCCTACAAATCCAAAACACTACTGGCGATTTCGTAAGTCATGATTTCTCAACTTCTCAACGTACCAATGTTTGGACATACCATGTATTCCATGTCTTCAATGAAAACACTTATAGTTCATTAGCTAAACACTACACAGGTTTAGGTGACAAGAAGCGTTCCACTTAGAACTCCCTTGTTGGCTGGCGCAGGTACACATGTGAAATTGGAGACACTTCTGAAGGACAAGGAACTAACCAGTGCCATCAAAGATCTCGTCCGCGGAAGCGGAAGATCATATCCTCAGCTGGCTGAAGACAAGGCGGATGAACATCTCAAGATTAAGGCTGCAACTACTGTTGTGAAAAAGACTCTTAATGGAATCCAGCACAATGGAACTCACCATAAGGAAGCTGTGACAGTCTCATGAGGTATCGATTCTGTACATAATTGACGACATTCTGAAATTACTATCAATAGCGAAAGCTAGTTGGCTCGTGCCAATGTCATTTTGCTGGTCAGAGTTTGAACTCTGATGGATACTATGACTCTCTAATCCGATTCTTCTGTCGCCATTTGAATTTCGGTACTTCAAAATTTTCAAAAGAAGTATTCGTAGATTAACATGCATGCTTTGATTGCTTCTGTTGGGACTCTTTGAAACTCCTGATGGTTAGTCGGCATTGATCAAGGGTTCGGCGAACTGCTACAACGGGATTCAGACTCGTCAGGAACCAGCAGTTGACGCCAAGCGAAAGGATTATCGCCCTTGTACAATCTTGGGGTTACATAAAATTAATCCATAGTCGATAAAGAAATGGCGGAGATAAAGAATTCGGTAGAACTAAGGATCTGCGGAGCTTGGAGCTATATGCATACACATGATTGTAATTCATAGTAGTAGTAAATAAAAACGGCTTCGGATAATCTGAGAAGCTCTTATTCACGGTTCACCTGTATCATGCAAAGTACATCAATGTTACTATTGTATCGACATTTATGTATGTTGTATCGATTCGTTCATATAGTTTTGGAGCACTATTCATCAGCTTTATAAGTGTTGGTGTTATTTTTTGCGAGGTATGTTCGACTAGTAGTAACCAGTCATAATTCAACCCATGTCCCATCTCATGTGTGCATGTATCTCCCATGTGTGTGTTTTTTATCTTCAGGAAAGGGGCCTTTGGACCAGCAGAGGAGGGACAGCCGGGTACAATATATACATACAACTCAAACTGCAGCAAACAGAACATAAACAAAGAGCAAAAATGGAGATAAACAAAAAGAGACAAGTCTGTCCAGTTGGAAAAAAATAACCGGATGAAGGGTTGGTTGGGTCGAGGTGATTTTTGGTAAGTTTGTACATGACATTCTGTTTTTCGTATTTAACGGTTGACTCGTCAATTGAAGTTGAGTGTGTTGAGAAATCAACTTTGGAACAACAACCTACAGATTTGGTTAATTCTTTCCTTTCCTTATTTTGTTGGTGTGGTTGTTATTGACTCTTGATCATCACTATGTATATGTGAATCCCGTCATTGTGGGATTAGAGACGTTGTCGTCTTCATTATGATGATTTGTAGGTTGTGTATATAGTGAAACTTGGTTTTGTATCAAAACCGTGATAGTGAAAAGTTTGAGTGGACTCTGAGATCGGTCCTGTGGTTTTTACTCCCTAAATTTTGGGAGTTTTTCACGTTAAAAGTACTGTGTTAAGCTTGTCATTGATTTGTCGGATTATATATTGTCCTTTGGTTGATTGGAGTCCTCATAGGTTTAAGCAAATCGGAAAAGTTACTTTCTTTCCCCAACAAGTGGTATCAAAGCGTCTGTGATTTGCTTAAACGATGAAAATTAGTACCCAACGGATGATTAATTTAAATGAAAGAAACTACCATGTTCGAAAAGAAAAATTTCATCATTTTATTGCTTTATGTTGATGACATGTTAATAGCTGGTCAGAATTGTAACGCCACGACATTTTTATTGTTTATAGATATGTGAAGTCACTGCCGCTACAAATAGATATCCATAACAAGGTAATAATTGTAAAAAGTCTACTGACAAGAATAAAGAGGAAGCATCAACTATTTATTATTACATAATCTCGATCTCCATACTACATAATACAACCACCAAATAACACCATTCAAACACTGTTATCATACAATAATCCAAGTCTACCTTCAAACAGTAGAAGGTACGAGAAGTCAATTATTACAATTTCCATTGTCTGACCCTAAGGTTCAATTATTACAGAACAAGGTTCTCAACATAATAACAGGAGGGACCCATCATTGGCTCACGCCTACTCTGAAGCTTCCCCATCTCCATCAGTACCTAACCATAGAGAAAAGAACACCAAAACAAAAGGAAACCCGTGAGTAAGGAATCGCTCAGTAGACCCCGGGTACTGTCAGCAATAAGACTGCACATGCTAAGACCCTAGCACATGTGTAGCTGTCGCTTAACAGTATATTAAAAACCCCACTAAACTCAATGTCATCGTTTTCTCCTTTCGATCCCTTTTTTATTTAATTGTTTACTCGCTTTCTTACGCTTTTAAATTTATTATTCCACCTTTGACCACCAAAGGATCAGGTCAACAACAGTCTCGAATCAATCAGTGAAAACCCCTTCCACTCCCAACATGAGATCTCATCAGCGCATCGTCGAATGGCTCCCTGCAAGCAAATGTTCAGCACCCGTGTTGCCAGGGGGCTAAGTCCTGCCGCAATCCCGGATCCCTGCAAACATTGTCCAACAACCCCTAGTGGCATACCTGCAAGCACCGTCCAGCATGTAAGTCGTCAGGACGAGCCCATGCTCCTGCGTAACTTTCGAGTCCTTGCAAACTAGTGCCCAGTGCCTCGACGACCTCATCACACCCATTTAATGAAAGGCTAATCCTTCCCCTAACACATCAAAGCATCGTCGATTGGCTCCCTGCAAGCATCTGTCCAGCATCCGTGTTGTCAGGGGGGCCCAAGTCCTGTCACAACCCCGGATCCCTGCAAACATCTGTCCAGCAATCCCTAGTGGCATACCTGCAAGTACGGTCCATCATCTATGTCGCCAGGGTGAGCCCATAACCCTGTGTAACCTTCGAGTCCCTGCAAACCGGTGTCCAGTGCCTCGACGATAATTCTATATCTCCACAAGGGGCAACAATCCTCCCTTCGTCCCAATCTCATCCTCGCACGAGGTTTAACATTTTTAATTAATTACAGCGTATGTCATTTCATCGATTTATCAATTTGCCACTTGGCAAGTCCTCAGACGCCATCTCATAATTACAAAAATTATTAAATCGTATCACTTTAATCGTCCTGTCATTCTATTCGTTCATTTATCCGTTCTTAATTAGCATATACACTAAACTTAACCATCATTTATATTCGCGTATTCGTCGACGATTCATTATTATAACTAAATACGTTACATTTAATATTATTCGTATTGAATTATTGTCAATCGTTACGCTAACAGCAATTATCAATCCAAACAATCACCCCATACTCAATCCTCATCTCCCAAACTCACCGCAACCTGCAGATTATCGTCTCAATACACTCCCAAACTACAGCAATTCACAAACTAAGGGATTTAAGAGGGATTGGGTTACCTCACGCGAGAGTTAAGGGGAGTGAGCGCGGCAGTCGGTGGCGACGGCTGTGGGGCGGGGCGGTGGCTGGTGGCGACAGGCGGTGGCAGGGCTATGACGGCGGGCTGGCAGTGGGGTAGTGGCTGTGGACAGTGGAGGCTGAGCGGCTGGGGGTGGCTGGGAGGCTGCTGGGCAGTGGTGCGGCAGACGGCGGCCGGTGGCAGGGCGACGGTGAGGCAAGGGAAGGAAAAGGGGAGGGAGAGGAGAAAAGAAGGAAGAGGGAGAGTTGGGGGCGCGGCGGCAACCGGCAGGCGACAGCGGTGGCTGACGGGCGACGACAACAGTGGCTGACGGGCGACGATGGCTCGGCTGGTGTGACGACAGTGTGAAGGGAGGAGGGGAAGAGAGGAGGGGAGGGGAGAGGAGAGGAAAGGAGGGGAGTGGCGGTGGCGGCTGATGGCGACGACTAGCGGCGGCGGCGTGGGCGGTGGTCGGCAGGGCGAGAGAGGGAGGAGAGGAAAGGAGAGAGGGAATAAGAAATAGGGAATGAAAAAAGGATAAGAGTGCTACGTGTCGGTCCCTGATTGGTCGGTTTAGAATAATTTAAGATTACGTTATCCTTTACGTTTATATTTGCTATAATTATTTTATCTGATCGTCGTACTGAATACATCAAAATTCTCAGAATCTTATAACGAGTTCGTATTTTTATTTAAAATGTGATTTTTGAGAATAAAATTTTTAGCACTTATATGTGACTGTACGCTTAACGTTAATTATTAATGCTAAAAAAAATTAATGCGCCGATATTTTAGGTTATTACAAGAATACGTCTAGAATCCAGAGGTTGAAGCAGCAAGTGAGCAAGTCTTTCTCAATGAAAGATTTGAGGTCAGCTAAGCAGATTCTAGGTATGAGAATCGATAGAGACAGAGAATGTAAGGACCTGAAAAATTCAGTTTCATGATAACTAACGTGAATAGCAAATTATCGTACGTTATAATTTATTTTACAGGGTTATAAAACTTATTTGACGATATAATAGTGAAAAAAAATAAAATATGAATGAAATACAATCATAATACGTAAATACGGAACAATATGATATTAATATGAAAATACCGTATTTATATAAAAATAACCTAAACCTAATTTTGGCACTTAGTTTTATTTATGTCAATTTCTATTCCACCTAAATTAGATTATTAACCATTAATTATCCACTAAATATCAACTAATTACCCATTTATTTTCTACTTAACTATTTTAATCAATTTAGTTTTCTATAAATATAAGTACTTTTCTTCTTGAAACACTTTTTATAAACATAAAAACACTCCTTATTATGCAAGAGAAGAGATAAACAAGAGAAGAAAAGAAGGAGAGTTTGAGGAGAAAAGGAGAACCTAGGGTTACAAGACGACGAGAATCATTTACCATTAATAAGAGGAGGTGAACTTCTCGTTTAGAAAAATTTCGTGAAAAATCATAGGTTTTGTCATAAATTTCGATTTTAATATATTATGGCATCTCACATGTCTAGTTTCTGATAAAATTAATAGATTATGATTTAAATTTATGAATCTCAAGATATAAATCAAAATATGTGAGTATGTTAATCTATAAAAACTGGCTACAGCGATCACTTTGTGACTTTATCTGAAATTACACAGGAGTTAAAAAATGAGCCTTATATCAATAGAAAGCCCTGAAGTCTAGTTTCAAGAACAGTTTAAAATATAGATTTGGAATTGTATGTAAGAATTTATGAACTGATTAGTGAAATAAGATTAACCTATCTGATTTAGTAAAAAAAATATAAACTTGAACGAATAAACTTGAACTGATTAGTATACGAGAAGTTATAGATTTAAACATGTCGAAGGGTCATGTTTGATAGAATCTGAAAATGAACTGTTTTGACCCCAAAACAACTCCAAATATTTCCAAACACTTTTAATGGTGATAAATACATAAAATCAACATCATGGATTATCAAAATAAGTATCAAAGATTTTTCTCAAAATGTGACATCATCACATAATATTACTATGACGGTTTTTCAAGAAATATGAACAAATATGCTTAACTTCATAACGTGAACAATCATTCATAAGGGTGTGTCTTAATACGCATATCCTATTATATTATAGGATTTAAAGACGCTGCTCGGTGTTACTTAAGGACGAGGCTGAGCATGTATATGTGAAGAACTGTGGTAAAAGATAACGTTAAGATTTATTTTGTGTGACGATGTGTATTATTATACCGTGAGTATAATAATACGCGTTGGAATTTTTGATCGTAGTCACTAATTGTATTTGACATAAGATGTGTTCCGACGTACCTTATTGCCTATCACTTGCTGTGTGTCATGATAAGATGATGTGTGTGTTTGTGTTATACTTTGTTTGCTCGTATAAAGAGGATGAGTGAGTGAAAGGAGTGTAAATCCATAATTAGTGAGACAACTTCATGATATAAAACACATACAACGCTGTGTCTGTAGCATGTGTTATTCAGTGACTTGGTGATGACATTCTTTCATCGACCTTCTTAGGTCATTTTGGTATGAGTGTATCTCATTGCAGGAGACATTGGCCACGGTTTGGTTGATCCCTTTTTGCTGATTTCCTTTTATTAAAGCTGAATAAAAGCTTATTTATGAAATTAAATAAGTCCTGTCAAGGACATAATTATAACATTGAGGGTATCTATTATCTGTCGTCTCTGTGTGATTGATACAATGATAAGTATAACAAAGTCTTGAATGAACTGTTGAGTGCAGCAGTGAGTGAGACTTGGATTGGGAGCCTATCGTAACACGGTGTCATTGTCTCAATTTGTTTGATATGGAGATCTTGACTATCATACCAAAACGGATATGATGGTAATAAATGACCTTGATAATGTCTGAAGTGCCGCTGAATGCGTGATTTCGAGCGTTGTTACGTGGTGTTAAGTCTACTTATGTGATTAAGGTGAACCGTTGATATGTTTATGATGATAATTGTGAATGTCAGTTTGCCATGATAATTCCAAAGTGCTGAAATAAAGAATCCAAGTTATCATTCCCCTTTTCTTTTCTGACCTTTTTCTCTCGTGTAACCCCTGATAAGGGGACCGACACAATATTAAACTCCTATAGCTCATGGTTACTATTTTTATGTGTTTTTCTTTTTCTCTTTGTCACAGGGTCAAGACTTGAAGGAGAAGTGTAACCTAAGATTTGATGCCAAATGTAGCTTATGTGTAAAAGGTATTCTGATCTTAGAAAGAGATATAAATTTCGATGTAAAGATGATATTCTGAGTTATGACTAAGTAAATCAAAAGTTTCTAAGCTAATGATGTATATAAGTGAACTTAGCTTAATTCTTATGACTAAGTCAGGAAGTATAGTTTTTGCCTAACTGAGGCGTTGGACTCAACGGCATTGACGTCATATGTATCATTAATAAATAATGAAAAGTCGGGACGTTATGGAGAAACCAGGAGACTGTGTTTGTCTCAGGAGAAGTACATTGAGAAGGTATTTCAGAGGTTCAAGATGGATGAAGTTAAAGTGGTGAACACTACTCTTGCTATACACTTTAAGCTAAATAAGAAACAATATCCGTCTAGTGAGAAAGAGAGAAAAGTGATGGAAAAAGTTTCTTATGTTTCTGTAGTGGGTAATTTGATGTATGTAATGGTTTCTACCAGGTCAGACATAGCTCATGCAATGAGAGTTGTCAGTAAATATACTTTAAATCCCGATAGAGATCACTGGAATGTACTGAAGTGAGTTCTAGGATATCTCCGCGACACTTTTAGTTTGAAACTTTCATTTGGGAGTGATGATTCCTTTCTGTTGGGTTATACAGATTCAGACATTACAGGGGATGTTGATGATAGAAAGCCTACTTTAGGTTATTTGATCAGTTTTTCTTTTTTTTAGTCAGGATCGGTATATTTTGCTTTGTGACAATCAAGGTGATATACACCTTAAGAAAAACCCTATTTTCATTCAAAGTTTAAGCACATTGATGTAAAGTATCACTGGATACGAGACATGCTGGAGGTAAAAAAGGCATCGCTCGAGTAGATTCATATCGATGACAATGGTGCAGACATGTTGACTAAGGCTATTCCCAAACAGAAGTTCGAGTTCTGTTGTCACCCCGCCGACGTGATTTTCACTTGATTCATTGTTAGTGGGATCTCGTCTTTGGGTTGAAGGGGGAGATTTATTGGACTAGTAGTAACTAGTCATAGTCCAACCCATGTGTGCACGTATATCCCATGTGTGTGTGTTTTTTATCTTTAGAAAAGGAGCCTTTGGACCAGTAGAAGAGGGATAGCCGGGTACAATATATATACACAACTCAAACTGCACCAAACAGAACACAAACAGAGAGCAAAAAGGGAGAAAAATAAAGAGAGGTAGATCTGCGCAATTGGAAGAAAATAGCCAGATCAAGGGTCATCCGTGGTTGGATCAAACTGATTTTTGGTGGGCATGTACAGGACATTCTGTTTTTCGTATTCAACGGTTGGATCGTCAATCGGAGTTCAGTGCATTAAGAAATGAGCTTTGGAACAACAACCGATGGATTTGGTTATTTCTTTTCTTATTCTCTTGGTATGGTTGTTTTTGCCTTTTGATCTTCACTATGTATATGTGAATTCCGTCATTGTGGGATTAGAGACGTTGTTGTCTTAATTGTGATTATTTCTAGATAGTGTACCTAGTTGAACTTGTTTTGTACCAAAACCATGATAGTGAAGAGTTTGGATGGAATCTGAAATCGGTCCCGTGGTTTTTATTCCCTAGATTTTGAGAGGTTCTTCATGTTAAAAGTGATATGTTAAACTCGTCTTTGATTTGTCGGATTGTATAGTGTTCTATGATTGGTTAGAATATTTTCTCGTAGGCTTAAGTAAATCGAAAAAATTATCTTCTTTTTCCAACAAGGTAAACATAGGAATAACCGGTGCCACTTATCTATTTCAGTGTAAGTACAAACTCATGACGATAACAAGATGAAGTTATCGTAACACCACCCTTCAGTCTAGAAGGGTAACAAGGGTGGTTATCATAGATATAATCCAATAATAACATTGGTAAATTATGTTCCTTTTATCTCAAAAAAAATACATTTGTTTTTTTAGATCGTTCTATAATAAATATAATATTCTCTTAAAATTTTTTCACACACAAAATACAAAAGCAATGACAATATATCTATCAATTTTTCTATAACTATTAAAATAAATCTCAATATCAATATAAATTGAATAAATATATAAATTCTCATTCAACATAAATTCTCATTCAATATAAATTCACGCACGTGCACATAACATTCAACATATAACACGAGGCCCCAAAATGGTCCCCTTTCAAATTTCATTTCACACCGCTCCAAAGTTTGCACCAAATTTTCCACTCACCAGTCACCACCACCTAACCCCACATCCAATTCGAATCAATTCAATTTAATGGCCGACTCACCCTCGCCGCCGGATCCCCAAACCTCCGATCCCGTCGCCGACGAGGAAGACGACGACGCGGCGGATCCACGGGGATCGAAGAGGAGGAGGAAGAACTGTCCTGCTCCGCTCGACGATCGATTCATCAAACACCACGACGAAGACTCACTCGCTAATGGAGTCGGCGTCGAAATCTCTGGTTTTGGTTTCAGCTTCTCGTTTGATACGAAGGGAGCGCCAGCGAGAACGCCCGAGGTGACGCCGAAATTCGGATCCTTTGATACTGGATCGAAGACGACGAGGACGACGACTCCATTGCCAAAGGACCTCGATCGCACAACGGCATCGGCGGCAGGAGAAGAGGTGGCCGAGGACGGCGAGGCGGAGGATGAGGACGATGAGTTGGTCGTTTTGGTCAACGATGAGAGAAAGGATCAGGAACTGACTACAGTCGATCAGAGATGATCTTCAAGATGGAGGAATATTGACGACAATATCAAAAGTATAACCAGCAACTGGTATGTGGTTGTTAAGAATTTAAGTCCATAGATCAAGGGATATCGGAAAAGAGTTTTCAATTGATTGTTGATATTGGACCGATCAACGAAGGGATATTGAGAGGAGTTCCCAACTTACAAGATGAAGTTATAGACGTTGTTACATCAGTCACTTGTAGATACATTACGAGATTGGTATGGAAGTAACTTTCTAATTTTTCTTTGTTTATAGTTTGTGTGAAGGCATAATGGCTCAGCTCTCGAAATCCAGTGTTTTTGTTGTGCAGGAGAAATGAAAAACTAAATGTAATGTTTAGCAAACGTGGAATAATCTTTCATTTTGTTGGACAAATTGTGATTAGTGAAAGCAACTCCGTTCAAAATTGTACGTATCTCATGGAGTAGTTATTTTCATTCCGCTGTTCAAGAACGATAGCAGCAATCCATTTGGTATGCACATTTCTTAAATCAACAATTTGTTTTGGAACTATTGGAGATCGAAAAAGAAAAAAAGGGGTACAGTTTTGTAAAGCATAATATGGTGGGCTTGTGATCTTGTGCTCGGTCGATGAAACTGTGAGCATATGATAGTAACAATCTCATTCTCATTCAAAGAATCATTACATGTAACGTGAGACCTTCACAATGTATACAAGATCGAGTTATGTAAGATATAAGGGAAAGGATGAAAATTATTTTTGTCATTCATCTCTTTTCCCCTACGGCCTAACTATTCTTCACAACATATATCCTAGTGAAAGAATTCGAGCCACCATATGGACAACTACTTGCTTCCTGATACAGGAAGCTTCTCCGACTCTGAAGTCGGAATCTCGGCTACTCTATCATGTCACATGATAACACTATTCAATCAGAGTTTTGTGTTATGTATATCGGGTCTGGTCCGATATCCCAGTGGAAGCATATATCAACAGGCGATGCTATGCTACAATGTACTTCAGAACCTGCAAGACGTTCCCCACCTCAGCGTCGAGGCGCTGCTCTTTCTGGTCCTGAACATATCGGGCAAAAGCTTCTCGAAAGCATCTAAGAAGAAGTTCCACTCTTCGTCGTTCATGTCACCCAACGTGACAACCCCGGGCTCTTTCCAATGCTTTGGTCCGTCAAAACTGAAGCTCTTTGTGAAGTGTCCAGCTTTATGGTTATCCTGGCAGATCTCTTTCTCCACCTCATTATCGCTTATTCGGTCTTCATCATGGAACAATGGGGCAAGCATCATGGCGGGCAATTTGCTCTTCGATCTTGCCCATGAATACTTTGGCATCTTCGACGACTTCACAGGAAATGTATAGTTCGCAGGAGAAGAGTCGAAGCTATAATGACAGGTATCGCCTCCACATTCAACAACAAACTGAAATATCTGCGGATCTTCATCACTCGTTTCACCTGATACTGAACCACAGACATCATTGCTTGGCATGTTACTAAAGCTGTCCTTGGCTTGAGCGCATATGTTCTCTAAGACACTCATCGTTTCCTTACCTCCATGGCACTCTCTGGTCAGCATCTCACCTATCTCGGCGAGGGTAAGTCCAGCAGCAGCTGACCATTTAAGAAAGATGGTGCAAACGACAAGAACTCGGATGGAGGCTTCGCTCAGGCCAGGAAGTTCAGTCCTCAGAAGCTTAGCATCTTCCAATGGATCTAGCTTAGAGATATACTCCAACTCGGACTCCGAAAATGGGACTGCAGCCTGAGGCCAGTGGAGCCACTCGAAATATGGATTGTCGAGCCATTCGGG
>JAOVYX010018779.1:0-19566 GCA_035668315.1 Drosera spatulata
ACTACATTTAACTCCATATTTATAGAGTGAAGTGGGTGCTCTTAAATATAAATTTGACGTGCTTACGACGGCATGCATCATCTTTCATTTTTCTAATTATAATCTTTTTTCCTATGACCCTTCTGGAAACTTTTTCTCTCCTTCTTTTTCTCCATCTCCTCCTTTCGCGTGCAAAAATGTCAACTTTGATTGAAAAGCTTGCTCTACAACTTATGGAGAAAATCTATTAATTTGTTATGTGTCTCCAAAGATGCCATTAGTTCATGAAAACTTAAAGTGGGTAGATCCTTGGATTTTTTAATGGGGATAACCACATGATCACATTTTGCCGGTAAACTTCTCAATAATTTTTTCAACTATTTTCATATCTTCGATCGTGTCCCAGTAACCTCTTATTTGATTGATAATACTGGTGACTCTATTAGAGAACTCTTTTATGGTTTCTGCATTTTTCATGGCTAAGTTGCCAAAAATATTTTGGCAATTTTGCAAAAGAAAGTCCCAACGATATGTCAAACTATTTTGGCAATGTTGCAAAAGAAACTCCCAACTAAAGAAAAAAACCCAGGTATGTTCACAATCCCATGTATCATTGGAAACTCTACAATCTCTGGGTGTTTGCTTAACTTAGGTGCATCCATAAATGTGATGCCATTGTCAATCTATAATGAACTCAATCTTGGACCACTAAAAACAACAAGATTTGTTATTCAATTAGAAGATCGGTCCATAGCATGCCTAGAGGGCCTTGTAGAAGATGTACTTGTCAAGGACAATGAGTTGATCTTTCCTGCAGATTTTTATGTCCTTCGTATGGAGGATGAATCATACTCTTGAGCTCCAATTTTGCTAGGAAGACCCTTTCTTAAGACAGCACACACAGGAATTAGCATGCACAATAGCACATTATCGATGGAATTTGATGGTGAGATAATCAAGTTCAATATATATGATGCAATGAAGTATCCATCTAAAAATGTTGCTTTAATTTGTGTAATTGATACGTTTGAAGAGCTTACTGAAGAGCTCTTTATCTTAAACAATGAAGAGTTCCTTCAAGCTCTAGATTCTATGGAAAGAGATTTATATGGAACTCCAAATGATGTGGAAAACTTCTTTGATGACACGCTCAATGACCTTAAGCGGGAAATTTTTGAAAATTTTTAATATCAATTTCGACCTAATACTCTCTCATTTCCTACCACATATGAGAGTATGCAGCCATCTGTTATTACCCCTTCTTGTTTAGAGCTCAAGGATCTCCCTCTGCATCTTAAATATGCCTATCTAGGGGAGGGAGAAACTTTATCAGTAATTATATCTAATGAGCTCGAGGACGAACAAGAAGAACAAACATTTGAAGTCCTTCGAGAACACAAAAATGCTATTGGATGGACTTTAGGTAATATCAAAGGTATCAATCCTTCCACATGTATGCATGGAATTCTTCTCGAAGAGAAATCAAAACCATCAAGGTAGACACAACATCATCTCAATCCTCCCATGATGGAAGTTGTTAAGAAAGAGGTCCTTAAACTACTTGATGCTGGAGTCATCTATCCAATCACGTGTACGGAATGGGTAAGTCGAGTTTATGTAGTTCCTAAAAAAGGAGGTATGACCATCGTTTCCACTCCCAATGGAGGGATAATGGCAACACGGGTCCAAACTGGCTGGAGGATGTGCATTGATTATCGTAAATTAAATTCCTCTACAAGAAAAGAATATTTTCCTATGCCATTCATAGACCAAATACTAGAGCGCCTTGCCGACCGCTCGCACTACTGCTTCCTTGATGGATACTCTGGGTATAATGAGATTGCAATTACACCGGAAGATAAAAGAGAATACTTTTTCATGTCCCTTTCGTACATTTGCTCCTGCTACATTCCAAAGGTATGTGATGTCGATATTTTCAAACTACATTGAACAAATCATCAAGGTGTTTATGGATGTTTTCACCGTCTATGTTGATTTCTTCGAAAAAATGCCTGAGCCACCTCAAATCGGTATTGGCTCGATGCATTAAATCTAACCTTGTGCTGAATTTTGAAAAATCCTATTTTATGATATAACATGGAGTGATATTAGGTCACATAGTCTCTTAAAAGGGACAAGAAGTTGGCAGTTTAATGGTTGCGGTTATTCGTGATCTCCTGAATCCTATATCGGTTAAAGAGATTTGCGCATTTTTAGGACAATGATATGGTCTATGAGTTTGATGAACAATGTCTTAAGGAACTTGAACTTCTGAAGAAAAATTTATTTCAGCTCTAATCATTCAACCTCCCCATTAGAACTTGCCATTCGAGCTTATGTGCGATGCAAGTAACATGGCACTTGGAGCTATTTTCGGATAGCGAGTAGGATATATACTTTATGTTATATATTATGCCTCTCGAGTGTTGGACAAAGCTCAATGCAAGTACACTACGAGTGAAAAAGAAATGTATGCGATAGAGTTTACATTAACTAAATTTTGTTCCTATTTGCTAGGAATCAAGGTCATTGTTTACAAAGGCCATGTTGTAATTAAATACCTTCTTAACAAGAAAGAGACAACACTTTGTCTCTTAAGATGGATTCTTCTCTTACAAGAATTCGATATAAATATTAAAGATAAGAAGGGTGCAGAAAACTTGGTGGCTGATTATCTCACCCACATTCAGCATGAACATGACCGTGTCCCATTGTTAGACTTATTTCCTGATGAGTACTTGATGAAAATCCATGGTGGGGTTCTATGATAAGCTAATCTTGTCAATTATCTTGTCACTAAAGAACTTCATAGATCATTGACATGTGTACAACGTGACAAGATTAAAAGTTATTCCAAGTATTATTTTGAGATGACCTACTTTTTTCTAAATTTGGGTCAGATGACATTACTCGTCGATGTGTTTCAGAACATGAACAACATTCGATCCTATTATTTTGCCATACTTATGAAAGTGGTGGGCATTTTGGAGTAAAAAGGCCTACTCATAAGGTCCATGAATGCGGTTTCTATTGGCCTAATTTGAATCATGATGCATATGAATCTATTAAGGCCCGCCCAAAATGCCAACGAACGGGTGGAATTACTAAGAGAGATCAAATGCCACAAAATTTAAATTTCATTTACAAAATTTTTGATGTGGGGTATTGATTTCATGGGACCTTTCTCACCATCCTATGACGACATGTACATTTTAGCCATAGTAGACTACATGTCTAAATGGGTTGAAGCGCGAGCTACAAGAACTGATAATGCAAAAGTTGTCATTGATTTTGTGTGCACCCAAATTTTTAATCGCTTTGGTAAATACCACGAGCCATCATAAGCGATAGGGGAATCCATTCATGCAATAAGGTGGTTGATGCCCTTCTTAGCAAATACCATGTAACCCACCAAATTGTAACTATGTACCATCCCCAAACTAGCTGGCATGCTGAAATCTCCAGTAAAGAAATAAAATCAAATCTTGAGAAGGTTGTTAATCCCAATCGTAAAGATTGGAGTGCTTGCTTGGGAGATACACTTTTGGGCGTACCATACGCTCATAAGACTCCCATTGGAATGTCACCATATAATTTGTTACATGGTAAAGCTTGTCATCCTTCAGTTGAACTAGAACATAAAGCCTTTTATGCGATTAATAATACAACTATGATTATCCAAATGTTGCAAGTAATAAAAAGTTGCAATTACAAGAGTTGGAAGAAATAGAAAATGACGCATTTGAGAATTCTATTATTTATAAACATAAGATAAATCATTATCACAATAAAATGATTAGCATAAAGAATTTTAAAGTTGGTGATAAGGTTTTATTATTCAATTCTCGAATGAGATTGTTAGCTGGCAAGCTTAGATCGAAATGGAGTGGCCCATTCGAAGTCCTTCATGTATACGATTATGGAGCGGTGGAAATTAAAAGCCTAGAACCTAGAAAAGTTTTCAAGGTGAATGGTCATAGACCAAAATTATATCATATCGGTGCTTATGTGGGTTGGGTTGATGAATTCGACCTCAAGGAAGTAAATTGAGTGTGAATTCGTCGAGCCAACGGCGTTAAGCAAATGCACTTCTTGGGAGGCAACCCAAGTAATTTGGATAGATTTTCCTTTTTCAATAAAAATAAATAAAAGGAAATAAGAAAAATTGATGAAGAACCTCAGGCCTTGTCTTCTTTACAGCCTCCTTCCTTTGAATTTGAGTGAGCTATTCAAGCTCGAACTCATTTAGCTAATTAACAATGCCCAACTCTGTTTTGCTATCGTCTGGATTGATCCTATATTGTATGGTTGGACTAGAAGGACTAAGTTTTGGCCTTTGAGAGGCTAGAGTTCTTCTTTTGGGTGGAAGCTTGTTTTCCTTCCTGAACTACTCCAGCTTGGCCTCTCTTTCTGTATATCAAAACAGTTGTCTGGTTTTCGTCATATGTTGTGTCACTCTTGTTTCAAGAGACAAAGCAGTGTGCAGAGCCTTCCTCTGTTGATGTTGTTATAGTTGTCCAGATCTTGGTTGTCGTAGAGAGCTGCTCAGTTTGCAGACTTGCAAGCTCTAACCCTCTAGTAGAGATGGGAACTATTGCAGTAGTGACTGCCTTTGTCTTTGATGCAGGAGCAGTGGTCTGGTTTCCTATCTTAAGCGATGTTGAGGCAGTTGTCATGGTTGTTTTTGCTGCCTGTGCTACTTTGCCTTCTGATTTCATCCTCCATGGCCTCAATTTCCTTTCTTGTATGCCCTTTGGCTGTCATCTCCTGTCTGAATATTGCCTGAGGGCCTTCTTGGATTTGTGCCCACATATCTGCTGTCTAAGTGATGAGAGATACTAGGTTCTCATCTTGGCCATTCCTAAGAACCTCCAATGCCAAATTTGAGTCATGAAGAATAGTAGTTTCAATGTCCTTTGGGGGTTTCTCCTTAGAGTTCTGCCCCTTCTCCACAATCACTGTGAGAATTGGTGGAGCAATTGAGGGAAGTGGGTAGATTATGTCTACTGGGGCTGGTTTGATGGGTTCTAGCTTAGTTAAGAGCTATTTTCCTTTGTTAAGCACAGCTTGTTCTGGTGCAGTCATATCCACTTGGTTGTCTGCATCAAGGCCTTCAGCAGTCAAGCCCCTTATGGGCTGTGCAACTTCTTCTTCTAAAGATGATTCTGACCCCAACTACCCTGGTGCTCTCAAGATAGCTTCCTCTGCCTCCTCTGATGTTTGCAATACTATTTTCCTCCTTGCTAGCCTCGGAGGTCATGCAGAGGTAGGTTTCCTTTTTGGCCTTTTGGATTTGTCTTCTACAATCTTTACTACAACTGGCTCAGCTACAAAGGTCTTTGTTGTAGGGACCTTGGCAGTTGTTATCTTTGCAGATGGCGCCTTCTTTGGAGACTTTGCCTTAGTCTCCTCGTCTTTCTCCACTACCTCCTTCATAGGTTGGTCAGAAGCAATAGAAGCCCCCTACACTGCCTTTCCTTTCTTGAAAAACACTGTGGGTTGTTTGCCAATCTTCTTCACATCAATACGCTTGGGTGCAGTCCAAGCTTTTCCTCTTTTGTTAGATAACTTCAGTATGGCCTTGAGGAAGATACTGAGTATCCTCCTAAACAACAGCTGCCTGGCCTCCACAAACTTTGAAAGGTGATACATTAACAGCTTAGCCTAATTGGGCCTATACTTCATAAATATGACACACATGATTTTCTACTGGTCTGTGGTGATCTGATCCTTGGCAAACTCCCTTGACATAATTGACTTCTTGACAACGTCTGCAAGAAGCGTGTGAGGCTTGGATAGGAGTTTCTTCATTGTTTTAACATTTGCATTTTTATGTTGCTCAGTCAACATTTCCATCGATCCTTCCATCCTTTACCGTCTGCTCAGGGATGCTTTTTTTCCCGTCATTTGAGAGATGGAGTAACTCTTCGAAATCCTTGGGAGTGATTGTGATCTCGTTGCCTTTGTTGGACTTATAGGTGATGTTCTGGAAGTCGTCTACTACTGTGGTATTTTCAATGAAGTGTCTTACCTCATCTTCATAGATCCTATTGGTCGTCTCACACAGATACTTGAGCCCAGCATCCGGAATGAGCTCTGCAATTTTTCTGACTTTCTCGACTTAGTCGTTTAGGGTTTCGAAGTCTATAAGAACACAAGTCTATAGTTCTAACTTATTGGTCTCCTTCTTTGAAGGACTTGATTGGATCTGAGTCCTTTCAGATAAACTGGGAGAGTTGGATTGATTGTTGGTCATTTTCGTAAAGTATTTGCTCAAAAGAATTTTGAGTTCGAGTAAAAAAAGTTTGATAAATTGAAAGTTAGGGTTTGCAGTAGAGAGTTTGAGAGTATGAGAGTGCTTAGAGAGAGAGAGAATGTTAAAGAGCTTTTAGGTCTCAAAGCACTTGGATATTTATAAAAATCAAAAGTTATCATTGTAAATCTTCAAAAAGTATCTGTTGCCTATCATTTCGTGGAAACAGTCACTTTTCTGACCCTCACAAAATTTTTGGCACAGAAAACTATAACTTTTGTTTATTTCCAAAAAAAAAATGCAGTAGAGAGTTTGAATGCTAGTCAATATCTCACTATGTTGTAGAGTGCAGTAGAGCATTTAGGCCTTATTCATTTAGATCAATTATACCCAACTTATCCCTAAATAGGGTAAATTTTCTCTCATCAAGAGACTTTGTAAAAATATCTGCAATTTATTTTTCAGTAGAAATATATTCTTATTTAATGTGACCATTTTGCACGTGATCCCTGATAAAATGCTATCTGACATCAATGTGCTTGGTCCTTGAATAAAAAACAGGATTTTCTGAAATTGCCATTGCAAACATGTTGTCACAAAAGATTGGTATTTTTGAAAACTGAATTCCATAGTCTGAAAGTTGGGATATTATCCATAAAATCTGTGCAGTACAGCTCTCTGTTGCAATGTAGTCTACTTCTACAGTAGAGGTGGAGACGGTCATATGCTTCTCACTAAACCATGATGCAAGTCTTGCACCTAGAAATTGACAAGTTCCACCTGTGTTTTTTCTATAAACTCTACACCTTGCAAAGTCTGTATCAAAATTACCCATTAGTGTGAAATTTGATTCCCTTGGATATCATATACCCAGATTAGGGGTTTCTTTGAGATATCTCAGGATTCTCTTGACTGCAGTATAGTGGGATTCTTTGGGATCAAATTGATACCAAATACAAACACAAACAGAATAGAGGATATCTAGTCTACCAACAGTAAGATATAATAGTGACCCTATGATTCCCCTATTTAGTGTTTGGTCAAAGGGTTTGCCTCTTTCATCTTTATCTATCTTTGCAATAGAGCTCATAGGTGTTCTCACGTGCTTGTATTTTTTTTAAAAAAATTATTTACAGTATTTCTCTAGTATTTAGCTCGGTTTATAAGTATACCGCTCTTCATTTGTTGAACTTGAAATCCTAAAAAGTAATTCAATTCTCCCATTAAGCTCATTTGGAATTTTGACTTCATTAATGCAGCAAACCTCTCACACAGTTTGTTATTAGTGAATCCAAAAATAATATCATTAATACATATTTGCACTGAGTGTGTGTTCTTTGTGTTTTTGAAGAAATAAGGTGGTGTCTACCTTTCCTCTTTGAAAACCATTATCAAAAAGAAAGGTTGAGAGAGTTTCATACAAAGCCCTTGGAGCCTGTTTCAGTCCATATAGGGCTTTGTTAAACACGTAGACATACTCAGGATCCTCATGGTCCTCAAATCTTGGTGGTTGCTCAACATAGACCTCTTCTTTAAGCTTTTTTATTTAGAAATGCACTTTTCACATCCATTTGAAAGACTTTGAATCCTTGATGTGTAGCATAGGCAAGGAACATCCTTAGAGCTTCATGTCTTGCAACATGGACAAATATTTCATCAAAATTGATCCCCTTCTCATGTGAATAACCTTTGACAACCAGTCTGGCTTTATTTCTGATGATCACTTCATTTTCAACTATTTTATTTTTTAATATCCATTTGCAGTTTACCACTAGATAATCCTTTGGACTTAGGACCAAGTAGCATACTTCATTTCTTTAGTTGGCATCACCTAGAGCTTGCTTTATGATCTTTGGTTCCATTTCTGAGTTGTAGCATGCAGATAGGCATTCTTTTGTTATTGCTCTCCTGATCTACACTGGGGAATCTTCATCTCCAATGATTACATCCTAAGTGTGAGCCTTTATCCATCTTATTTTATCCAGTATTTCATTGATTTAAGTGTCCTCAAGTTATTGCTGAACTGCAGTGGATTCTTTCTTAGCTGCATCATCTTTTCTTTTTGTGCCGGGTGTAGACGGCTCATCTTTTACTGCATTGTCTGATTTCTGTTCTGCAGTCTGTTCATTATCAATACACACACATTCCTTATCATATACATCAGCATCTTGAGGAGAGCTAATGATTTCATCAAAAGAAACAGGTACTGATTCCTCTACTAATCCCGTTCTTTTATTATAAGCTTTAAAAGCTTTGCTTGTAGTAGAGTATCCTAGGAAGATTCCTTCATCTGATTTTGAGTCAAACTATCCTAACTGGTATTTCTCATTGTTGTAAATATAGCATTTGTATCCAAATGTATGAAAATACTTAACACTAGGTGTCTTTCCTTTCCACAGCTCATAGGGAAACTTTTTATGTCGCTTATGTGTAAGGCACCTATTTTGGACATAGCATGCAGTATTTACTACCTCAGATCAATAGCTTTTGGGCAAGTCTGTATCTGAAAGCATTGTCTAGACTGTTTCTATCAATGTTCTATTTTTCTCTCAATTACACCATTTTGTTCTGGTGTTCTAGGTGTAGAAAAGTTATGTGTAATGCCATGGTCATCAAAATTCCACACCAGATTGATCAAATTCTATGTCATGATCACTCCCGATGATAATCATATCAATTTCTTTTTCATTCTGAACCTGTCTTAGGAATCTGGTAAGCAAACCACATGTTTCACTTTTTTTGTAAAGGAATATTATCCAAGTATATCTTTAGTAATCATCAACAACTACAAGAGTGCACTTCTTCCTACTTATGCTTTTTACTTCCACTTGTCCAAAAAGATCCAAGTGGAGGAGTTCAAGAATTCTAGTGAATTCTATTGAGCTTATGGGTTTAAAGTTAGTCTTCGTTTTCTTACCCTCTTGATAGAATTTACATACTTTATTCTTTTTGAACTTGATTTGAGGCAAACCTCTTACCAGGTTATTTGAGGAAAGCTTTTTTATGGTCTTAAAGTTTTGGTGAGCTACCCTTTTGTGCCGCAACCAGTTTATGTCCTCAGATTCATTTGCATAAAAATAAGTGATCTATGTAGACTGGGACATATTGAAGTCTACTGCATGAATATTTCCTCCTCTGCAGCCTACCCGTTTGACTTCCTTGGTTGCTTTATCCTTTACCTCACACGTGTCATGTGTAAAGGAGACTTCATAAACTTTATCACATAACTAACTTATGAAATCCGTACCAAGGGTTCCATAACCTTTAGTTTTACCTACCTTACCTCCTCCAAATATGACCAGGGGTCCTTCTTGGTTTATGTACTCTTTGAGCAGGCTCTTGTCCTCTATCATTTGTCCTGAGCATCCACTGTCCAGGTACCAAACTTCATTTTGATGCAGCTGTAGGATAAACAAATCTCACACATGGCAACCATAATTATGGGTCCTTATTTGTTAGCATTGGGCACCCACACTTGAACGACTTTCTTGTTGGTGTCCTACATTCAAATGCTTTGTGATCATTTTTAACACAACTATAGCATATGACCTTTGGTCTTATTGTTTTGGCTCTTTTACTTGGTCTCCTTATTTTCCTATACTACATACCATACATACAGTAGGGTCTAGGATATGATTTATTCCATGCAGTAGTGGAAGTTTTGTTCCACACTGAATAGTTTGGTGCATATTGGGGTTCATAAGACCTGTAGTCTGTGTTTCTATGGAACACATTTCTCTCTGATTTAGGTCTGTGGACCATTTGAGGTTGTACTACCTTCGGCTTTGCTTTTGCAGCAGAGGCATCAACCCTTTTTGGTTGGGCTGTAGAGACTTCATTTTTCTGCACTCTTTGTGCAGTAGAGGTTGTCAAGGGTACAAAATGCACTTATTTTATGGATTATAATTCTCTATTTTGATTGATATTTTGTGTTTATCGCACTATTTTGAGGTTATATTTTATCTATTTGAATTGATATCTACCTAGAGTATGTGTTGATGTGCAGCAAATGATTGAAGAGTTTTGAGGTAGGAATTCGAAGAAATCGATGATGGAAAGCCACATGCATAGAAGGAGTTTGTGAGGATAATATATTATGTGAAACATGAGGAGTTTATAATGGCCTGACCATTACGGTGGTGATGGTTGTGACGAAAGCTGTGATGATTTTTCTTCTAAGATTATGAAGTGTTCACAACATGATGGGTGTTATACTCACAATGACCATTACGAGACTTGTCTAGGATTATGTTTGAATTTCTTTTTTTAATTTTAGTTTTAGGATATCTTTTAGGTTTACCTATATATAGGCTTTAGATTTTTAGTTTTGGGGAGACTACATCGTTTTTCTTAGATATATCTTTTGAGAGATTGAAACCCTAGTTTTGCATAACTCTCAAAGGGGATTGAGAAGACCGAGATCGAGAAGGCGAAATCCATCAGATTTGAAGATGGCAACAGTCGACTTGCGTAGAGGAGTTTCTATTCCCTTCTCATCTATGTTCAATTTCACTTTGTTGTCGTTCAATTCTAGAGTCATGAACTAATTTTCTCTATCTAGTGCTACGATGTAACCAACGCTTGTAAAGATTCGATTTTTATCATATCGTTAGACCTTTTTTAGTATTGCTTTTGGTTGAGTATTTGATATTGTTCCTAATGCTTCATGGGATTGGCCACCACAAGATTGAACTATGAATCTTAGTTATCTCGAGAGAGAAATTAGGGTTTAGATCGTTGTATCAAATACCTTAGATTGAATGCATGATAGAGATGTTGTATGCATGATCTTCGTAGTCGTTGCATGGGAGTCCAATGAACTTAATGATTTCACGATGTTTGCGATTCATATAGAGATATGATGAGTTGAATATTAGGAAAATTTTCTCTAGATCTCGAAAGGGACTATTGAATAGGTTAAGGATCTCGACTATCAACCATAGGAATTAATTGGTCTAATTAAGTGATAACAATTTGAATCTTGTTTCAAGTATTGATGAAATCGAAACCAATTCACTTAAATCCATTGATCGTTTATCAATTGTAAAGCAACGTTAGTCACTTGTTTTCACATTTTTAATTTAGTTAATAGCTGTTAGTCAACATTCTTTGTCAAACCAATTCAATACTAAACTTAGGCTAGATAATTTTGAGCGATTAAAATTGTGTCTCTATGGGAAGGATACTCTACTCATTGATATATTACTTGATACGATTACATGCACTTGTGTGTTATATTTCTAATATCAAGTTTTTAACGCCGTTGTTGAGGATTCAATTTTGTTTCCCTTGATACCAATAGTCTTAGTTTGCAATTGAATTATTTTATTTTTGTTCACTTACACTATTATTTTACACGTGCAGTTGCTTCCTAGTTTATGCAGTGAAGGAATACCAAACCGGTCCCAGCAATCGATCCTGAACCAAAATGGCATTTTCGGAAACAATACAAATAACAGAAGCAAGTAACAAAAGAAGGAACTATCAATATGACAAATCTATTAAATCCCACTAATAATGCTCAAGTTCCTAGTCAGGCACACCTTGAAGCAGCAGTGGCAGTAGCTGTAGCTATGGCATTGAATGGAGCTGGAGGGGGAGCGCAACAACAACAACCACAACAAGGCATGGTTGAACATGCAATGCCTAAATTGTTGGAAAATTACACAACAATAGACCTCCCTGCTATAAATGCAAGAAATTTTGAACTCAATCCGTCTCTCATTCAGATGATTCAAGGTCATCAGTTTGAAGGAATACCGACAGAAGATCCCAATGCACATCTAGCGAGATTTCTGATGCTCATCAAGAAAATCAAGATAGAAAATGTGAACGATGAAGTGATTCAACTATACTTGTTTTCCTTCTCCTTAAGCGACAAAGTTTCAGAATGGTTCTTCTCACTGCCTCAACCTTCGATCACCACATGGGCGGATTTGGCGTGGAAATTCCTTGTCAAATTCTTTCCGCCTGTAAAGACTACAAAAGTTAGGAGTGACATTTCAAACTTCTCTCAATGTGATATGAAGACTTCATATGAGGCTTTAGAGAGGTACAAAGAGTTGTTGAGGAAGTGTCTGTATCATGGTCTTCCACATTGGTTGCTAAAGGTTCATTGGATTCAGCGGCTGATGGCTCGTTTATGACAATGCCATATGATACGGCATATCAAGTGGTAGAAAAGACGTCAAACAATGCATATCAGTGGCCTAGTGAGAGAAGGGAAAGCAGAAGAGTAGCTGGAAGGTTTCAATTAGATGCCATGACACAAATGTCAAAAGCAGATGGAGACACTGACTAAGCAAATTAGGGCACTTACTTACTGTTAATGCCATCAAAGTGCCACCTTTAGTTTGTGAGTCATGTGGTGGAGCTCATGCAAATAAAGACTGCTCATATCTTCATATGAATATGAAAAAGCAAGCTCAATATGTACAGAATTTCAATCGGCCACAAGGGAATACCTATGAAAATCCAAATAACAGAAACCATCTAAATTTCTCTTGATTGAATACATAAGCTGCATTGCAACCACCACCGGATTTTCAAGGGCAATCAACAAGAAACTTCTAGTAAGATAAACTTGGAGGATGCTCTTGCTCAGTTTATCACAAAAACAGACGCGGCGTTGCAAAGACAGGATACAATGTTACAATGACATGAGACAACAATTCAGAATCAATCATCATCAATCCGCAATTTGAAGATTCAAGTTGGACAATTGACAAATATCATAAGTTCTAGAGCTCAAGGAACTTTGCCAAGCAATATAGAGATAAATCCTAGAGAACAATGCATGGCAATAACACTTCGTAGTGGGAAGAGTCTCGATGAGCCCAAGATCAAGGAGCCAAGAGTTGAGAAAATGCAAGGGAATGATGAAGATGTTGTGGAAGTCGTTGATCAAGAAAAGAAGGATCGAAGAGAGAAGGAGAAGAGACAATCAAAGTTATTTCCAGACAATCCTCCTCCCTATGTTTCTCCAATTTCATATTCTCAATGCTTCCAAAAGTAGAAATAAGATAAGCAGTTCTCTAAATTTCTTGATGTATTTAAGAAACTGCACATTAACATTCCTTTTGCAGATGTGTTAGAGCACATGCCGAGCTATGTTAAATTTATGAAAAAAGATCTTGTCGAAGAAACATAAGCTTGAGAACTATGAGACGGTGGCACTTACGGAGGAGTATAGTGCCATAATTCAAAAGAAGCTTCCCCCAAAACTAAAAGGTCCAGAGAGCTTTACGATTCCTTGCACAATTGAAAAAATTCATGTAGTTAAGGCATTATGTGATTTAGGAGTTTCTATTGATTTAATGCCATGATCTTTTTGCAGGAACCTCGGTCTAGGGGAGGCGAAGCCTATTAATGTGACGTTGCAAATGGCAGACCACTCATTCTCATATCCTAGAGGAGTTCTTGAATATGTTGTGGTGAAAGTTGATAGACTTATTCTTCTTGTGGACTTCAACATCTTGGATATGAAGGAAGATGTGGATATCCCCATCATTTTAGGAAGGCCTTTCCTCGCGATAGGAGGTACTCTGATCGATGTAAAAAGAGGAGAATTGAAGCTCCAAGTAGAGGGAGAAAAAGCGATCTTCAAGGTTTTCAAACCTCTAACTAAGTCAAGCAACTATGACTCATGCTTGAGGATCAATGTGGTTCAAGACAAATTGATTGGACACAATGTCAATTCATGCGTTGAAAGCAAGGTAAATCATTCCTTAGACGAGCTTGAAAATCAACTCCAAGGTACGAGCTCGACTTCTTTTGACTCTTTAGGTGACTGTTTTAATTCGAATGACTCCAATGTGTCTATTGAAGATGTAGTGAATGAGCAAAACGAAGTGATTGAATTTTTTCTGAAAAATATAACTAAAACGGAGGCTAAGAACAAGTTCTTAGAGATAGAAAGAGATGAGCTTTTATTGAAAAATAATCACTTCGAAAAAGGGTTAGAAGATGCAAAACTTAAGGTTGCGCATATACAATTAGTGTCACAAAGAAGAGAAAATCAAGTCAACAAAATACTTAGAGTGTGAGGAAACGTCCAGTAAGATGAATGATTACTTGTTCTCATGATTACTATTATCGTGATACATTTTGACCATTTTTGTCGTCGAAGGAACGTTGCAGGTGATTCTCGATATGTCGGTAAAGCATTGGATTGATAAAAGAGTACTTGACAGTCACTTAAGCACGGTTGAAAGAGGAAGTTGTACCAAAGTTTGGATCCCAAAGTCTTGCCTCTATCATTACAATGTCAAGCCGGGTTGTTTTTGACATAGTCGGGTTGACAACTATAAACCAAGCGCTTCTTGGGATGCAACCCAAGATTTTCTTTCCATTCTCTTTTAATTTTATTTGTTTATTTTTCCTTTTAGTTTAGTGGACTCTACCATAGATGAACTCTAATCGTTTATTGATGTTTTGATTGTAGATGGAGGATTGATCGAGGTGGGACATATTTGGAACAATTTGAAGAAAGAAAAAAAAAGGATCAATATTACTTGACATAGGAGCTAAGAAACACAAGCTTGTAAGCAGGATATGACAATGTTTTAAGCATGAGAATTGCATTTTTATTGCTGTTTTATGCAGGTAGCATTGTCATGACAGTAAAGTCTCACCAACACTAGTTATGCTGCATCATGGACTCGGAACTACTTACTCATGAAGCTGCCAGTGGTCCTCAATGAGCTTTTCTCTTATTTGCTGAATAGGCATGTTATGCCTTCGAATTACTTCTGCAAGAAGAGGAAACACAGCGACATTACATGAATGACATGAGATTTGCCACAGCTGCTGTGTGATGCTATTGAACAATATTGGCTCGCTGAAAACTATCACAACAAGAAGCTTAAATCTTGTTTTCAAGCTTCTTGGAAGAGTGATTGTGCTATATTATTTGATGCTACGTACAGTTGTGACGAAAACTCTTTCAAGACGCAGAAACGACACTCTAACGGCCATGATTCCAGGCTCCACGAACTTCTAGCAAAACGTAGTTGTTCAGCTATCATCTAATCTTCCTAAAAGCTGCTGCAACAACTTTAGTTGCTGAAAATAGGCCTCTTCCAAAATCCTAACAGTGGTGACAATGGCTCATCCAAACAGCAAAAATTGTATGTTCCTCAGGCACGAGGGAAAGCTGTTGAAGACCAACTTCTGAAGCTCTTAACTGTCATGAGTCTTTCTAGTGATGCTAATGGCCTGCTCAAAGAGATCCTCAAAGTTATGATGTCGGGCTGTCCAAAAGCTGATGAACATGATTTTTATGGCGTAGTTGAGGTCAATAGGTGATGTTGAAGCTGAAGTGATGATTCTAAAATGCAGCAGCAGTTCAGGACTTCTTTCAAGCATGATAATGACTAGCTTTTTGCCTCGGAAACAGCCATTACGAAAAGTCGATAAAAAGTGAAGTTTTTCAACTTCTCAGAAGAAGTAATGGCCTGCCGGTTATGCTCCTGACAGCCATTGTCAGCTTGTCGTCGAAACAACAATTTCGGAGGCTTCTTAGAAGAAGAAACAGGCGACCCACTACAGTTTCACCAACCATTACCTGCTCATCTTCAAAGTTACGATTTTGAAGGCTTCTTACATCGAGTAACAGGCAGGCCTTTACAATCATGCCAGCCGTTACCTGTTGCTTCTTCGATTTGCAGTTTTCTATAGCTTTACAAAAGACCTAACAGCTCACCTATGAAGATACTGCCAGCTGTGATCATCCCTCATTCAAAGCTGCAGAAAAATCATGTTCCTTCCCAGAAGATCTAACAGGCAGCTTGTCACAAATACAACAGCCGTATGTCGTACTCCTTGATTTTGCTCAGATTTTCCCAAAATAAAATCCTCTCATTCAAAATCTTCAAATTATATCTTTTTCCAACTTTGAAACCCCATCAAGTCCGCCACAAATTCTACCACATATCAACCAAAAACTTTAAAACAAAACACGTCATCTTTCTCCATCAGTCAGAATTGATTCACTACAATTCGAATCCCTATTCATCCGAAAACCCTAACTTTCTTCGATTCGAAATTCCATAATCTGTTGCAAGAGGAGACGTGATTGTTTGATTGGAAGGCTCATAAGGATTTCTCTTGACGATTTAGAGCTGATGCCTGGATTTTTACTGGAGTCAATTCAAGGCTCCTGGTGTGGGTTGATTTTGCCTGCTTCTTGTGATGGGGATGGTTTATGCTTTGGTTGGGAACAGAGTTAAAAGATGGAGGATCCCAGTTGAGTTATTTCAAAGTGGAAGTCCTTGTTTTTTGATTGGGCTCTCTTCGTTATTGTGTGATTTCCAGAAAGCGTAGCAGACGATCAGGGACAAGATGATACTGGTGGAGGTTCTTGAGATTCGGGTGTGATCTGACTTCAGCCTATTTTGGTGTTATAAGGAGGCAAGATCAAGTAGAGAGTTGTATACGATGATTCAGAGCATAGAGCGAGGGATCAGTTCGATGTTTGTTTATAATTAGCACGTCAGAATGTGATTTTTGAGGAAATACGGGTGGAATAGCTAATTCTGTGAGGTGATTGCACTATAATTAAAGCATAGCAGAACGAGATGTTAGCTGAGTTGAGCAGCGAACCGAGCTACGAGAAGTTTGTGATTTGTCGCAGTAGTTTTTGTAGAGACGACTGTTTCCACTTCAATAATCTCTATGAGTTCGTTTTCTCTCATTTATTCTTTTCTAAACATTGGGGAAAATGTTTTAGTTAAACTTGGGGTAGGAGAATTTTATGATAGAGTCATTTGAGTCTTTAAGGTCTAGTTGAGTCGTATTTTCGTGATGAGTCATGTTTTCGTTTAGGATTATTTTATGTTTTCGTGAGCATATTAGTAAATAAATGTTTTATATTGGGCTTGCATTTGATACTTTTTTATTTGGAAAAGTGCTTTAATGGAAGGGATCACAGTTTTTTTTAAAAAAAAAATAAAAAATGTGTCAAAATTTGCTTTAGTGAAAGAATTTACATCAGAGTTTCTAGGAGTTATGTAAAATGTGTTACTCAAAACAAAGCAATGAGATATGTGTCATACTAGAAAAAGGATGGCCCAAGTTGAATCCCAACTCGATTACATAGCAAAATTTTATCCAAAGTATCACTAAATTAGCATTGCTAGTAAGGCATGTAGGGGGTGTTAAACAGGGGATGTGAGGACAACAATAAGATTAAATTCTTATAATACAACAAGCTTAAGTTATTACCTACTTGGTTTGGTAAGGCAGAGCGGTGTACATCGTAAATCATTTATTCTATTTCTTTGTATAGCCATAACCTTTTAGACTTTCCTTACCTAATGTTATTATTTTCCTATTTTCCTTCCTTCCGTCTCTTATTTTACGTGATAAATTGTTTTGATTGGGCATGCTAATACTCATTATCGGCGTTACTTTATATTTCTCATGTCATGAACTCCACAAAAGAACCATTTTGATCCCTATCACATTTATGAGCAAAGGTGACAATAGTTGGGATATTTTGTATGGGATGGTTAGTTTATTACATTGCAATGTCTTACATAATGTGCCAACGCTATGGCGCCTTTGTTTCTTTCAATAGTTCCAAAAAAAAAAAAAAACATTGTTAAAAAAAAAAAAAAAGCGAAAAAAAGAAAGAAGTACTTTTTGTTTTCTCAAAGTTGTTTAAATTCGAGAAATCACATATCTTAATAAAGGGATGACTCAAGGATGTTGTATATTTGGTTGAGTGTGTTTATGTTTAAGAAACAATGCCTTAATGGGGATGGATTATAGATCGCTAATATCTTGACTCATACCTTATTTCTACCCTTGCATCTTAGCTCCACATGACCAAATAGCGGACCATCCCTATCACTTACTTTGTTTATTTTTATTGGTCCTACCCTAATATTGGATTGAGATGCACACTTTGTTTGAGTAAAAGGTGGCTAGTATATGAATGCTTACAGCATATTTTGTGTTTATCACACTATTTCGAGAATGTATTTTATTGATTTGATTTAATGTCTATTTTGAGTAAGTGTTGATGTGTAGGAAATGATTTTGAGTGCTTGAAACTAGGAATTCGAAGAAATCGATGATGAAAAGTCACATGCATGGAAGGAGTTCGTGATGACAATCCATTATGTGAAGCACGTGGAGTTTATAATGGCCTATCCATTACAGTGGTGATGGTTGTAACGAAAGTCGTGATGATTTTTCTTCTAACATTATGAAGTGTTCACAACATGATAGGTGTTATAGGCACAATGGCAATTGCGAAACTTGTCTAGGATTATTTTTGAATTTCTTATTTAAATTTTAATTTTAATATATCTTTTAGGTTTGCCTATATGTAGGATTTAGATTTTTATTTTTAGGGAAACTAGGTCATTTTCTTAGAGATAGCTTTTAAGAGATTGAAATCCTAGTTTTGTATAACTCTCAAAGGGGATTGACAAGATCGAGATCGAGAAGACAAAATCCATCAGATTAGAAGACAGTGGCAATCGACTTGCTTAGACAAAATCCATCATTGATCCAGTTATTATATCCTAATCCAGATCAATCATATAAGGATTGACCCATGATCAACATCTCCTGAAGATCTAAAGTCTTTTCATTCCATACATCAACCTGCTTATCGCTCAACATTCTTTTTGGTGAGTTCATCCACCAATTCAGTGAGATATTTCACTTCCTCATCTGATTCCTTGAGCTCATTCTCAGCCACATGCAAGTCATTTGACTTCGTTTCAATTTTTTCACAGGTCAGGTTATAATTTTCTCTAAAAATTTCGATCAACTCAAGAATTTATTTAGTTTTCCTTGTCAGGAAAATGACAGCAAGGGGATGGTTCTATTGAGAAACTGAAAGATATGATCTAAGTGATCAATAGTTGTCGTGAGCTATAAGAGCTCAATAGCGTGTCGGTACCCTTCCCAAGGGATGCATGAGAGGAATAAAAGAAGAAAGTTTTGATCACTTAGATCATATACTCCGGTACTCTAGAATCAACACACCACTTAAGAGAATAGAGAGAAGAAGGTAAGAAAAGAAAAAGAAAAATGATCACTTGGATCCTTTGTTCCAACACTTTGACACTACCATGCCAATCTGACATTCACAATTACCATCCATGAGCATATCAGTGATTCATTCTAGTCATGTAAGCACATTTAACATGATAGAACCCGTCGCAAGATGCTACAAATTGAAATATCTTACTACTTCACACCATATAATTTTATATGATAATGTAGAAGTGATGAGCACGAGTCGATCCTACAGAGAACGATCTTTTCAGATTTTGTGAATTAATTTGTCGATCTAAAAGTTTTCTGAAAATTGGGGG
>JAOVYX010018780.1:0-19562 GCA_035668315.1 Drosera spatulata
TTTATCCCATTTTTATAGCGCAACAGGGAAAAGTGCTGGGCAATTTCCGCTGCACCACATACCGACTTTTCCCAACACTCTTCTTAATTCAGCCTCAGCCATGTCAATCTTGTTCGTCATCCCTGCATATTCATTCTCATGAAGCCTTTTAAAATCCCTCCTCATCAACTTCAATCTCTGACCTATCCTGTACATTAAACTGCCTTCATTGTACACTTGTCAGTGCTTCTCAACAATGGAGGCAAATAAGGAATGTTTAGCCCAAGCATTCAGAAATCTAAAAGGTTGTATCAAAGGTGTTCTCTAAATCAAGTGCATTACCATGGGAGAATGATAAAAAAAAAAATGGCATATTTATAGAACTGAACATGAGAATAGGAACATCTCAAACCACTTCCCATTAGCCATCACCCTGTACAATTTCACGTGCATCCAACTCCTTTCACCCTGATTGTTCATCCAAGTGTGGTAGCATCCACTAAAAGGGATGTCTTCAAAGCAACAAGTCAAAATCTTGTTAGCAAATTCAGTACAAGATTCAATATGTACCCCTTGGCACTTAAAAAAGCATCCACTATTTTTTCCTCCATGTTTAAAAAAGCATTAAAGTCTCCAGCAATGATCCATGGTCCAGCAATAGCTTTACTAATCTTAACTAAAACTTTCCATAATCTCGAACGGATTGGGCTGCTATTTGAGGAATAAATAATTATCATGGCAGTCTTCACCAATATATCTGAAGAGACATTCTCATGGTGTATAAACTAAATTGATCAGTCCAGATAACTCACATACCACCTCTCTGGGTTCCAACAGAGCCAGATTCTCCTATTCACAGCTTAATATAGTTATTAAAAAACAACCAACTTCTGAAACAACCATTTTTCACTTTGAAAAAATTATTAGCCTTTACTCTTGTCTCTAGCACACCCATTAAACTAATCCTACTTATTTTAAGAAAATACCTCAAGGAGTTTTTCCTTTCTGACGTATTCAAACCCCTTATATTCCAGAAATCAATCATGAAGATATCCACCACAAGGGGGGTTACAACTCTACTCAGCTGCTCCTTGATAATCTCATCGTCTATTTCAGCATTCTCTTCCTCATCTACGATGGCCGAAAACCTGGATTCAGAAATAGCAGCAGTGCCCCTATCAGCAGGAGTGTTCCTCTTCTTCTTTTTACATCTATGTACCAAGCGAAAACCCTCCTCATCCATCTCAGTCTTCTGTGTTTTCTCAGTTTATTGTATGTTCTGTGTCTTGGGTACCTATATCTAGATATAAGACTTCTTCATTCTATATTTAGCACTTTCATGTCCCCATCGTTTACTTACCTTGGAAATAGTAGGCCTCCATTCATAAATTACTTTCTGTATGATCATCATGCCCGATGGACTCATAAAGCTGATCTCCTCCACCAATTCCTTGTTAGTGTAAACATCCACAAGGACTCTTGAATATGATATACGGCTCTCTGATGCAGTAAGCTAGTCAGTGCATATAAGCATTCTTACCTTCCCAGCAATCTTCCCAAGGTCTTTTTTCCCCAATAGTCTAGTCCTAACCCAGGGAACTGGACCCATGTTGGAACCTAGTCAGTAAATCGTCCTCCATCTGGAAGTTAGTACTCCATTCTCTCAGAACCAAAGGTGTCAATCGAAAAAACCACATAGAGCTCTGAATCTTCATCTTATCCTATTTATCTCTAAATCTGAATACAAAATAACCATCACTATGCAGCAATATCTCTGGTTTGGCAATTCCTTTCCATTATGAAGACACAGAACCATCCATTGCTAAAAAGGGATTTGTCAATCAATGACGTACCATATCAAAGAGTTTTTCCTATATCTCACCTCCACCTTATCATCATCCAACGTAATAACCACACTCTCATCCCTTCGATCGATACTTTCCAATCTCAAACCATTATCAATAGCCCTATTTCACAAAGGAGCATCTGCAACAACCTCAGCAAAAGATCTAGCCACAAGTGTTTTCTCCTTTTCCTCCTGTTCAACTAAATCAGACCAAGAACTACTACATGGTGAAATAGCCCCAATCCCCATTGCTGGAGTAATCGGAGTGAGATTTAGTTTAGGGTCAGGGTTAATTCCCAAAACCTCTTCAACATCGCATTGGATTTTCGCACCTTTCATCTCTTTCCGTGGCTTAAATGAAGTCAAGTTAGTTTTCTTCTTCTTTGGACGTCCTCTTTCCCCCATTCCGACGATAGTTCCATCGCTCTCCTCTTCCCGACCTCCTAGCAATATTTTTCTATCTATATTTTTTAGAATTTAAGATTTTTATTTATTTTTAATTGAAAAGATATAAAAAATTTAAGATAATTTATTTTTTAAAAAAATAAAAAAATAATATATTATACAATGTCGTGATTTATATAATAGTGTTATAAAATTCGTTTTTAAAAAAAATGAAAAAAAATATGATAAGAATCAGAAAAATTCCATAAAATTTAATTTCACGATAATTAATGTGAATATTAAATTATTGTATATTATAATATATTTTACGGGTTTAAAAAGCTTGTTTGACGATATAATAAGAAAAAAATACAAAATATTAATCAAATACAATCCTAATACATGGATACGAGAAAATACGGTATTAATACGAAAATACCATATTTATACGAAAATCATCGAAACTTAATTTTGATACTTATTTTTCTTTATGTCAATCTCTAATCCACCTAAATTAAATTATTTACCCACTAATTATCCATTAAAATTATTTCAACTGATTTAGTTTTCTATAAATATAAGCTCTCTTCTCCTTGAAAAACTTTTTACAAACATAAAAACACTTCTTGTCATGCAAGAGAAGAGATAAGCAAGCGAAGAGAAGAAGGAGAGTTTGAGAAGAAGAGGAGAAGTTAGGGTTACAAGGCAACGAAGATCCTTCACCATTAATAAGTGAAGGTGATCATCTTGTTTAAAAATTTTATGAAAAATCATAGGTTCTGTGATAAATATTGATTTGAATATATATAGAATACTCACATATCTAGTTTTCGATAAAATTGATAGATCATGATTTGAAGTTATGAATCTCAAGATATAAATCAAAACGTAAGGATATATTAATCTGTAAAAACTGATTACAGGGACCGCTTTGTGACTTGATTTGAAATTACACATAAAGACTTAGACAACAAGCCTTATATGAATGGAAAGCCTTGAAGTGCAGTTTTCAAAACAGTACAAAAATCTAGATTTGGAGTTGTGTGCAAAGATTTATGAACTGATTAGTGAAACAAGGTCAAACTATTTGATCTAGAAGAAAATACAAAATTGAACGAATAAACTGCTATTATTGTAAGGTTTCATGATGAAAACTCTAATTCTATGGAAAGATTATAGAGTGTAGTTTATATAAAATTTTACGAAATAATTTTTGGAGCTGTATAAGAGAAGTTATAGATTTAAACGTGTGCAAGGGTGATGTTGGATAGAATCCGAAACTGAATTGTTTTCAACCCAAAACAATTACAAATATTCACAAACACCTCTAATGATGATAAATACATAAAATCATGATCATGGACTATCAAAATAAGTATCAAAGGCTTTTCTCATAGTCTGACGCCACCACGTAATATTACCATGGCGGTTTTTCAAGTACTACGAACAAATATACTTAACTCCATAACGTGAACAATCATTCACAAGAAATAGTATGTGCATGTGCATGTGAAGAACTGTAGTAAAAGGTAACGTTCAGATTCATTGAGTGTGGCGATGCATATTATTATACCGTGAGTATAGAAATATGCATTCGAATCTTTGGACGTAGACGCTAAATGCCGCTGACGTAAAATATTGTCTGCAACCGTTGTGTGTCATGATAAGATGATATTACTGATATAAAACACAAAGAGCGTTGTGTCTGTCGTATGTGTTATACAGTGACTTGGTGGTGACATTCTTTCATCGACATTGTGAAGTCGTTTCGATATGAGGGTATCTCACTGCAGGAAACCCTGAGCTCCGGTTTGACGGATCCCCTTTCACGGATATCCCTTTTGTTAAAGGTGAAGAGAGCTTACTTATTAAATTGAATAAGTCACACCAAGGACATAATTATAGCATTGAGGGTTTTTATTGTCTATCGTTTCTGTACGATTGATATGACGGTAAGTATAACAAAGTGTTAAGTGAACTGTTGAGTACAACAGTGCGTGAGATTTGGACTGCGAACTTGTCGTGCCAAAATATCATTGTCTCAGTTTGTTTGATATAGAGGTCTTGACTGTCATACCAGAAATAGTATGACGCTAGTTGATGTGTGTTGTTGTTTACACGTCAAATTAATATTTAAGAGCACCCACTTCACTCTATAAATATAGAATTAAATATAGTAGTGGAACTAGGGGTCGATCTCACAGAGAAAGTTGAAAGTGATCAAGTAAAATAACTTAAGGTTTTTAACTACTCTAGGAGTTGGGGGTTGGGGGGGGGGAGGAAGGTTTGTTTAAAAGGTTGAATACCTACACTAATGATTCAGAAATGTAAAACTAAACTAGATAGTAGCAGGATAGGTAACTTAGATAGGGAGAAATGTAGGGATTATGATTGATTCAGTTAGAATTATTTAAATCAATCACTGATGTCTTTAAGTGTGATGATTAAAATGGAATGCTTGTAATGAGTATTAGCTTAATTCACTACGTTCCTTACCTTTTAACTTCTAATTAACTTAGATAGTTAAACTAACTCAAGGATCCTAAACCAATTCAATTAGCTCGAATATGATTCAAAACTCAAGAGCTGATTCATAACATGGAACCTAACATACATAAAATTCATAACAATTAACTTAAACTACTCATGTTATATGCATTATAAACCATTGATTGTATATGACAATTAGCTTAAATCATATTATATCAATTGTTACTTAATCAAATCATTTAGCATGACTTATAGCATTAATATATGTAATAAGGTGATCAATCTATCATACATATATCATTAAGTGATTCAAATAGGTTTCATGCATCATATATCATTAAACACACTTCTGATTTATGGTTTAAAGTTCAACATCTCATGATCTATACATTCTAAATGCATCAACACATCCCTACAAGCAAACTACTCACACATATTCAACAAATAAAGCATGGAATTCATTAAAACAAAGCAAGATAACATTCTGGTCAAGTTGAGAACAAAAGACAGAAGCTATACAACGTTTAATAGTGTTCCAAAACCAATCCGATGAATATGCTAAGCGTTTGGATCGAAGATGCGATGAATTCCTCTCCAAAAACCCTTCTTTGCGTCGCTTTTCTTCTCCTCCTCCTTCTCTGCCGCCTCCAAGCTCTTCTCTGCTGAATTCTATGTTCATTCAACCCTAGGAAGGATTTATATAGGCGTAGGAGCGTAACAGAATTGATCGGTCGGACGAAAATCAACATATTGCATCTGGGAATGCGTCGCGCCCGCGACACCTCCTCCGTCGCGCCCGCGACAGTGTAAAAACATGGAATCCTGGGAAATGCAACGTCGCGCCCGCGACTTCTAGTGTCGCGCCCACCACCAAGCTCTGCCGGCGACATGGCATCGTGCCCGCGATACTGTTCACTGTTTTCCTAAAAGTAAAACTAAAAATAACAAACAACATTCAAAAATTCCCAAAACTTATACATAGCATCTAAACACTTAAATCTAACAAATCGTAACAAAAGTTTGCTGAAAAGACTCTCGAAGCGCATGAAATGGTAATGAAACGTGAAATGCAGCTCTTCGAGTTCATGGATTTCTATTCTCTTGATTCTTTTTTATTTTTCGCTTCAAATTCCATGTCAATCTGCCATAAAACATTAACACACAGCAGTACCAACATTTCAAGACAAAACAACACTAAAAACACAATTTAGACAATTCAAAAGGAATAAAAACAAACGTTTAGAATAACGAAATGATGTGTGATTTCATACACATCACTAATAAATGGCGTTGATGATGTCTAGAGTATCGATTGACGTTAGGTTTCGAGTGTTATTACGTAATGTTAAATATGCTTATATGATTAGGACAAATCACTGGTATGATTGCGATGATAATTGTGAATGTCAGATTGGTATGATAGTTTCAGAGTGTTAGAACAAAGGATCCAAATGATCATTTCCTTTTTCTTTTCTTATCTTCTTCTCTCGTGTAACCCCTGATAAAGACGTCGACACGTTTTTGAGCTCTTATAACTCACGACAACTATTTTTTTGTGTCTTTCTTCTTTCTTTTGTTTCAAGAGCAAGACTGGGAGAGAAGCGTGATTTAACTTTTGATGCTAGATGTAACTTATGTGTCAAAGGTAATATGATTCTAGAGAGATATAAATTCCGCAGCGAAGGTGATATTCTGAGTTATGATTCTATGCGTCCAAAGTTTCTGAACTAATAATGTATAAGTGAACTTAACTTAATTCTTATGACTAAACCAGAACGTATAGTTTTGGCTTAGCTGAGACCCAACGATAGTGACGTCATATGTATCATTAATAATTAATGAAAAATTAGAACATTACATTAGGGCTATTTCATTTTTATTTTTACTTTTTATGTTTTTAAAGGTTTTTTTATAGCCTTTTTTTGGATCATTGGATTGAGATCAAGGGCCCATAATTGATGTACAACAGGGGACAACTCCATTGTTCAACAGTAAGCGATCCGAGTCCGATCGAACCATGGACGCTGGGACCTGGATCTCCCAAGTATAGCAGGGTGTGCTATTATTCATCAAAAAAAAAAAAAAAATAGATTTTTAAAATATGGAAAAAAAAATTTTAATCCTAGTAAGGAAAAATAACTTTAAAAACATAAAAAATAAATAGAAATTTAAAAATCCCTCAAAAAAAATAAACATGTAAAAAATAAATCTATCCTAAACCAAAAACCATATCAAAACAAACCACCCCAAACCCACAAATAAATCTGAACCCTCGATCCAAGGGCCTACATTCAGTCTTACACCCCTGCAGAATTATAACATTTATTAGATTGAAATGTCTCAAAATAAATTACAGCATTGTCCTATTTTGAAAATTTTTTGCTACAAAAATCTCAAAACATCTATATTTTTTATTTTATATCACATCAACTCATCATACTACTTTTTTGCTCCTTTTTTCTCACTTCTCTGACCCACATATGTCAAAGGATAAATTAATCTTTATAAAAAGTGAATGTAGACATAAATTATTATGACGGATCAACCGATTGTAATTCTTTTCGAACGGAGGAAGTATCATACTATTTCACTTCTTGTCGCTTCTAACCATTCACCTAATTATTTAGCATGGATAAATTACTCCATTTTGATATGAAACTCCGGCCATTTCGTCTTGATGCATGACCAAAAAGGGGAAATAAAGGAACGTACGTTCATAATTCTGTCAAATGTAATGTGCGGGAAGGACATCGGTAACCCATATTGATATACACAGTAATACAGACCTTATCCCGCATAGCCAAACCTGCATTAAAACTAGTTTAAAAAGCTCCCACCAGCCGTACACATAGTTTTAAACACCAAGTCATTCCTTGCATTGGAAATAGTCCACACCATCTCGAAATGGATGATATTTTGTCCTACCCGTTTAATATGCAAAAGGGACAATTATCTTCATTACCCAATATAGTTCCTTTACCAGCCAGTAATTTTTTTTTATTTTTTTTTGATAATTCACTTACATGGGCATAAAGCCTAAGTCCCAGCACTGGCACGACTAAACCATACTCAAACTACCAATAACAAAATAGCATAATCAAAACAAGCAGATTACAATCAAGGAAAAACACCCAAGCGTATCTGCAATCTGCCGCACCCACAACAAAACACCAGCAACACTGTTTTTCATCCACAACTACAAAACAATCCATCAACTACCATGTCGAAAACCCGACTGTTATCATGCAGTTGTCGAACACACCCAACCAAGTTAATAAACGAGTGAGCATCGATCTAAAAATCCTTCCACCAAACTTTCACCTAGTGCCATAAGCATAAGCTTATAATTTCCAGCAGCCCATTCCAGTCCGACTCTTTATTACGAAAAACAATCTCATTTCGAACGATCTAAATCGGCCAAATTATAGCAAAATCCAAAACCCATTCAACTCCCCACACCTTAAACCTGCACCCTAAATCGGCCAAACCTGTTGACAAAATAAGAAAACATGCACGACATGTTCACTAGCATCGCTACAGAAAGCACACCCTTACATTTCCAAGGGAATTATCCCTCTGCTCGCCAATAAACCCCTCATGGCTACTCTTCCCAAGAGCATCAGCCATACATGTATTTCCACCTTTGGGGGGAGAAGACCTTCCCACACGTCTTTGAATACATCCATAGACCTCACACTTTTGCTAATCTAAACTTGTAGGCAGAAAGATCGAGTGGAGTAAGAGCCATCCGACGAGAGAGCTTCCATACTAGCTGGTCACTTACATCCCTTCTCAACGTCACCTAGTCGAGTATACGTAACAATCAGTCGTGTCTCTCCTATTCCCAAACAAATAGTCTTCGGTGCCATAAGAATTACCAAACCCATTCCTCACCGTCCCAGACACCCGTCTCTCGAATTGACACCTGCTTTTTGAAACAAATCGAGTACAAACAAGGAAATTGCATACATAATGATCTTGACCTCAACCATAGATCCTCCCAGAAACGTACTCTACCACCATTGCCTATACTCCAGCCGTAGCCCATCTCAATAATCTGATTGAAACAATTATTTCATGAGGAAATTGATGTAATATCGGACCAAACAGATCCTTTACGGGCTCTAAGCAGCTCTTCCATCGATACTTTCTCAAGCAACCCATATTTTGATTGAACAACTCATCTCCACAATACTTTTCCTCATCAATGAACCGAAACCACCATTTGCGAAGAAGCCCGGCATTTTTCTCGATAATTTTCCCAATGCCTAAACCGCCAAACTCTTTGGCCCTTTCAAGCACTTCTCACTTCACCAGTGGAAAGCCTTCTTCGTCATTCCCACCAGCCACCAAACTTAGCTTACACAACCCGCGCTACAAGGCCAACCAAACATGCATTTCCATTTTTGGCAGGTATATTACAATGTAATTTACTTTCAAAACCATAATATCAATTTTTTCAATTTTCTTGAAGGTTCCTATAACAATTTATTCTCATATATACCCTTCCATCAATAACTTGTTAACTCCACTCAATCCATCCACTGATGGTTCGTTCAAATTGTTGTGTATTCTTGTACGAATTAGGGTCATAGATGTTTCTAACAAATTAAGGTTTGTCACATGGTTATTTATATTGTAGACAACTTATACATTTCTTAAAAAGAGAGATGAGAGTCGACGCGAGGCAGTTTGACACCCTGACACTTATAGACCTATAATTTGATGCAAAGGCATGCGATATACAAAACATAAACCTTCCTTCCAAATAGACCTCTCAAGCTTCATCATTTGTGAATTTTGAATCATGACACCCAATATTTCCAAATCAATTTCCAAACGTTCATCACAATTTGATTTACTGTTAATTCCTCAAACAATAACTTCCCTCCCCAAATTAATTACAGGGAAAATAACATTTAACCCACTTAAAGTACTAAACCGTGACATATGACCCCTATCAAGTTTAAAAATATGCGTTTAACCCCTATATCATCAAATGAAATCATATTATTTTGACATGAAATCACATTGGAAGTTCATAAAATGGTCATATGTATATTCGTCACTAGTTTTAAAAAAAAATTGAATTATTTTGACACAAAATGCCATTAAAAGAAATTGATAAGGGAGATATTCACATATTTTCAAAATATAGAGGGGTATGTGTCACTGTCGAATAGTTTATGAGGGTTTTATGCTCATTTATCTTAATTATATATCAATATCAAACCCTTATTTTTGAGAAAATCAACATTCTCTCATTTTGAAACCCTAATAAAACTAGATAATTCATTGATACAGGCCAGAAAGACAACAATGATAATCTCACTGGCGATGATCACAAAAATAATTATCATGTTTATTTTTTAGTTATTACTGTAAATATATAGAGAAGATACAATCATTAAAGGATTAAGGGGACAGCTACAAGAATAAATATATTTTTCCTAGATAATCTTTCTAAGGAAATTTTCTAAAGATAAGGTTATCATCTTACCATGTAAAACCTATAAATATAGGGGATTCAAGACATAGACCCCCCAACTTCACAATCATATATTCAATACAAGATTATTGTTGTTCCTTCTTTTAGTCTTGGTCATCATCAGATGATCCAGTCGTCATCATCATCATCTAGATCTTCGATCCATGATCGTACAATCTTGTGACTGTTTTTGGAGCAAAGAGTTTGGCGCGTAAGACAGGGACTCCTGATTCGATAGCGCGAAAGATCCGAAGTCAAGCATACAACAATCGTGGGGAAAACGATCCCCAAACCTCGAAACATAAAGGACCTCCCATGTCGGGAAGTCGCAGTGCGACTCAGAGCAACCCACGAATTCGTAACCAGGTCGGAAACGTTGAACAAGATCAAGTTCCTCCGGAATCTTATCCTTGTTCGAAAACTTCAAGAAGGAGATGCAGAAATCAATGGAAGAAACAATCAAGATAGTAACCATCACTGATCCGTCTTCTTCTGATTCTCAACTCGGGCTCCTTAAGGAAGAACATCCTAAGGACAGACTAACTGTAAGCAAGATTTGTTTAGGACAGTTTCCCAAGAATAACCCAAAAGACCTATGACACAAACTTAGCCAAGGTCCCAAGTTCGACCACAGGAGAAATTTGAAAAAATGTACAGCATGCTCGACAAGTCAGACCGCACCAGATAGAGAAGACGAGGCTACTTTAGCAGATCGAGAATCGATCTTGAAGACTGATCAAGATTGGTCAAGATGATAGAATATTTAATAGACAAGAAGATGGATAACTCGGAAAGAGAGAAAAACGAAGGGAGAAAAGTCTCTCCTTTCTCTGAAAGGATACTCCAGGATATACCACCAGATCGATTCAAGATGTCTCAGCTAGATACTTATGATGGAATCACGGATCCGAGTTCACGCGTCCAGAACTATGAATCTATCATGGATATTTATGGAGCCAATGAGACTATCGTGTGCAAAGCTTTTCTGACTACCTTCAAAGATGCAGCTCGTGCTTGGTTCGGTACCCTTCCATCAACTTGCATAGACTCATTCTTGGACTTCTTCTGATTATTTACCAAACACTTCATCAGCAGTAGAGGCATGAAAGTCATTCTAAATAATTTATGACAACTCTTACAAAGACCAGGTGAGAAACTTTTTTACTATGTCCAGGGAGAAAACCGTTCACTAGCCAGGGAAAGGATTCATTCTCCCCAAAAGAGGGAGGATGAACAAAGACTAGCACAAAAGTCACTGATCAATATCACTACAGGGGGACTTCCATCGATGGAAAATCTTTCACTCTCAGAAGGTGAATTGAGAATTCTCAATTTTTGAATTTTGCTTAATCAGATTGCAACTCAAATAACTCGGTTCTCATAGATGATTCACTTCAAGAAAATGATGATCAGTGCAGAAACATAAAAACACAGACTTTATACTAGTTCGTTCCCAATTAAGTCAGGGAGTTACATCCAGTGTAGAGGCACAACAATGTACTATAACATCCCTAAGTACAATATATCACCTCTAACTTATAGACTCTACTGCAAGACTACAAACTTGTAGACCCTATTACAAGTTCGTTCACCTAGTCTACCCTAAGACAAGGAGAACTACAATATAAACACCTCCTGTGCTGTAGTCGCCTATATCAACCTAGGCCAAGGTTTCTCTACGCAACGATCCAATTATAAGCACATTAGATTCGAGTATACCTATATCAACCTATATCAACCTATTATTGTGAACTAAAACAATACAGACTTAAACACTGATACAGAATGATACCTTGTCGATCAACATATCTATGAGCACATTAGATTCGAGTATACCTTTTATTATTTAAAGCATCGAACCTCTTGGTTCACCAAATTTGAATTTCACAAGAACATCTTGAAAAATCCTTTGCGATTTTTGTACTTTGTGAATCGATAAACCATCAGCATGTATTCCATCTTCTTAAATAGTGACAATAGCATTTCATGGAGAGGTGGAGTCATGGAGAACGTGGCTAAACTAGCAACAGCTCTGGTAAAAATACAACCTAGCCACTATCCCACAAAAATAGGAATTTGTTGAAGAATCAACCGCTTTTGTAAAAGCCTAAGATCCTACCTCATTTAAAACATTCTGCAGATTAAAAGATAATTTTGTGATATAAATATCCAATTTAAAAACACGAAAAATCTCTACCCGAAAAATTAGGATTCTGCTACAGGATTGTCACTGTGACAAGAACCAATTCTTAGTCAAGGTTAAGTTCTTTTCGAAAACATGTTTACGGTAATTCAAATCCTGTTTGCTCACTACTACAAGTAATAGACAAGAGTACCAACCTGTCTACAACACACTTTTACACTAATTAACAGATCTGCAGCTCCATCTTATAATCTTGGTGTATTGTACTTGAGTTGTCATCTTTGGTTTGAAGTTTGATTACTTCCTTGATATGCAATCTTGTATGTCTATTTAAATTCTATTCGGATAAAATTCTGAGAAAATGTATGCATAATTATGAGACACAATCTATTCTGAGATTTTGTCATATTTTTGAAAGTGGTGGTCACTTTGGTTCAAAGAGGACTGCACACAAAGTATTGGAAAGTGGATTCACTTGGTCCTCATTAAATAAGGATTGGAAATATTTTTAAAAGAGATCAAATGCCTCTTAAATCTATATACGCATGTGAAATTTTTTATGTATGGGGCATTGATTTTATGGGACATTCCCACTATCATTTGGAAATGATTATAAGATTTTCAGAAGCTGACGTTAAAAAGGCCATGATGGTAGCATGTGAAACCTGGGATGAGAACTCTGAAAGTGAAGAAGAACAAGAAGAAGAGGGAGGTGAAGAAAGCAACACCAAAGATAGTTTGATGGCTATAAGCGATGAAGAAGAAGATCTGAATGATGAGGTAGATATTGATTTTGATTCACTGAAAAGAGACATGCATATTTTACCTAGGAACAGTGTGATTGAAATTTTTACTGCCTTGATTGAGACTCATGAAAAATTGCTTTCTGTGAAAAATGCTCTCGAGCACGAAAAATAAAAAAACAGAAAATTGATGAACTTAGTGCATCAAATGAATTGCTTAAATTTGATATTAAGCTAGCTAAGAGAAAAAATACTGAGTTACGGTCCATCATTAAGGATCAGTCCATGCAATACAGCAAACTTGAAATGAAGTACAGATTTGTAAAGGAATCGAGCACTGAAAAAATCGAAACTCCACCCAAAATTATCACTGGACAATGTAGTGATTTGAACTTAAACATGCCAACAGTAAACAAAGATAGTGAGGTCTTTATTAGCTTTCCAGGAGGTAAACTTGACTTATCCAAATTTCTGGACAAATTAAACAAGCGAGTTCTAGGTTTGCCACCTAAAGAGGTCATTAGAAGAAAACCTTGGGAAAGAAAGAAGTATATTGACTTACTTGATGATCGAATTTGTTTGCTTTGTGGTAACAAAGGACATGTTATGAGTGATTGTGCTAAATCGAAAAAGATTCTTAAAACTAACATTTCAATTGCTAAGAAAGCAGGTTATATTGTTCTACCAACTCCAATCCTCTGGAATGCTAGAAAGAAGGGACCCAACGAAATATGGGTTCCTAAATCATGAACCTAACCATGTATGCAAGCTCAGGTGAGAGGGTGTAGCATCGGGTATTTGAACAGCGGGTGCTCACACCATATGACAGGAGATAAATCATTGTTCCTCTCTCTAGAAGCCTCAAATGGAGGAAGTGTTACCTTCGGTAATAATGACAAAGGTTTGATTGCTAGATTTGGTAAGGTTGGGTTAACACTTCAATACTCCATAGGCAATGTCCTTTACATCAAATGTTTAAAGCACAACTTGTTGAGTATATCACATCTTTGTGATAATGGAAACACTGTTGAATTTATCAAAACTCACTGTGCTGTCAAGAATATGAATACAGAAAATATACAGCTGCAAGGAAACCGGGCCAAGGATGTGTACAAGATCTATCTGAATAAAATTCGCAAGTAAAAACTCAGTTGCTTAAGTGTACAGGATGACACACCACTCTTCTTGCATAAACGTTTAGGACATGCAAGCTACCATTTGCTCAACAAACTCAACACTTTAAATCTGATAGATGGCCTACCTTCCATGAGGTATGAAAGTGAAGGGTTATGTGGCCCTTGTGCAAAAGGTACACATGTTAAGTCCTCATTCAAAGCAAAAGGAGTGGTAAGTACATCTAAACCCTTACAACTTATTCTCATGGATTTGTGTGGTCAAATGAGAGTAAGAAGTAGAGGAAGAAGTAGGTTTGTTTTTGTTACTGTTGATGACTATTTTTGATTTATTTGGGTAATGTTTTTGACTAATAAGAGTGATACTTTTGAAGAATTTGAAAGCTTCATTCGAAAAGTTGAAAACCAACTTGAGCATAGACTGGTTTCTATGAGACCAAACCATGGAACTGAGTTTGATAATGCCTCATTTATTGAATATTGCAAGAAAAACGGAGTGGCACATAATTTCTCAGTCCCACACACACCACAGCAAAATGGTGTGGTAGAACGCAATAATCGATCCTTAGAAGAAATGACAAGAACCATGTTGCTGGACAGTAATCTACCAAGGAATTTTTGGATAGAAGATATCAACACAGCATCATATATCCTTAACAGAGCCTTGATTAGACCAATTCTTAAAAAGACCACCTATGAGCTTGTATTTGGAAGAAAACCTAACATAGCACACTTAAGAAAATTTGGTTGTACTTGTTATGTGCTAAACAATGGTAAAAATAATCTTGAAAAGTTTGATGCTAAAAGTGATGAGGCTGTGTTTGTAGGATACTCTTCTCACAGTAAAGCCTATAAGGTTTACAACAAGAGAACCATGTGATTGGTGCTTCATAACCGAAAGTACAAAAGCTCACATCCACTGAATCAAGTGATTGGTGGATTTAACAAAGAAGTCCAGACAAGATCCAAGGCATCATCATCAAATCAACACATCAATATTTCCGCATTCTCTGCCTTTCTATCTCTCATTGAACCTCATGATGCTTCTGATACATTACAAGATAATGATGAGATTTTTATCATGCAAGAGGAACTTAATCAATATGAGAGAAACAAAGTGTAACGTTTGGTACCTAGACCTAAAGACCATCCTGTCATTGGTACTAAATGGGTATTTAGAAACAAACTTGATCATTTTGGTGTGGTGGTATGAAACAAGGCTAGGCTAGTTGTTAAAGGGTGTCAAGAAGAAGGCATTGATAATGAAGAAACTTTTGCCCCTGTAGCAAGACTAGAGGCCATTAGACTACTGGTTGCTTTTGCTGCATATATGAACTTTAAATTTTACCAAAGGGATATAAAAAGCACGTTTCTGAATGGTAACTTAAAAGAGGAAGTGTATGGAGAACAACCACTTGGTTTTGTAGATCCATCCAATCCTGATTATGTGTATAAGTTAGACAGAGCTCTATGGTTTAAAGCAGACTCCTAGGGCCTGGTATGAAAAATTGTCTGACTTTCTGATTTTCAATGGGTTCAGGAAAAGAGAAGTGGACAAGACACTGTTTATCAAAACCAAAAACAAGATCCGAGACTTGTTAGTGGTCCACATCTACGTAGATGACACAATTTTTGGTGTCACTAATGAATCTCTGTGTGATGAGTTCTCCAGGTTAATGACAGGATAGTTAGAAATGAGCATGATGGGGGAGTTAAACTTCTTCCTTGGATTACAGATCAAGAAATCCCAGTCTGGAATCTTAATTCATCAACACAAGTACCTAGTGAAACTTCTGAAGAAATATAAGATGGTGGATGCCAAGGCATGCGATACTCCTATTCCAACTGCTTGCAAAATGGATGAGGATTCAAGAGATAAGAGTGTGGATTAGAGAGAGTACAGAGGTATGATTGGATCCCTTTTATATTTAAGAGCAAGTAGACCTGACATTGTATTTAGTGTGTGTTTGTGTGCTCGTTTTCAAGCCAATCCAAAAGAATCACACTTGAAAGCAATGAAAAGGATCTTTAGGTACTTGAATGGAACTCGAAAAATAGGATTATGGTATCCTAAAGGAGCAAGCTTTGAACTTGTAGGGTACACTGATACAGATTTTGCTGGTTACTTACTTGACAGGAAATATGTCATAGAATCGGTTCATGTTTGATTTCTTGGTGTTCAAAGAAACAAAATTGTGTTGTACTATCGACTACAGAAGCTGAGTACATACCAGTAGGTTTGTGTTGTGCTCAAATATTATGGCTCAAATAATAGTTAAGTGACTTTGGAATCAAATGTGAATGTGTACTTATATTTTGTGATAATTCGAGTGCCATTAGTGTAACTAAGAACCCGCTCATGTATTCAAGAACCAAACACATAGACGTGAGACATCATTTTTTAAGAGATCACTACGAGAAAAAAAATATCAAGTTGGAATACTATGAGACTGAAAAACAACTAGCAGACATTTTCACTAAACCACTTGGAAGAGAAAGATTCAAAAAACTTAGACAAGAACTAGGGATGATAAAATTTAACTAAATGATATTTGTTCTCTAACCGTGGATGATGTCGATTTTTGGTGAAATCTACAGTTGACTGTGACTTCGAGGGACATATGAAGCTAGATTGGGTGAATACATTTTATATGAGGCATGCAAACAAATACATTTTGTTATAATTACGTGATATCTGATGTCAAATTTTCCAAGACCTTGCTGTTATGATTTATTATGTGAGATGTGTGTCTTTTTTTTTTCCCTCCACAAAAAATTCAAACTGATTTGAAATCTTACTTGAGCCTATCCAATTAATTGAAAATTCAGCCAATCTTTTAACATGCAAATCCCATTTCTCGTGAAACTCTCCGCTTGCCATCACAACTGTCCACTAACTCCACAACCATCCTCACTCTGTAAAACTGAATCAAACCCTCGAATCAGTCCACAAATATCCACAAATCTCCTCTCTTCTCCAAATCACCAATCTTTCATATCCAACCATTCTGAAAACCATAGGAAAGACACAATCCACCGAAACTCAACCTCCCGAATCGTCAAAACCTAAATGCCAAACCAAACCTAAAGCTCCAAAAGCCCAAAAATTCAAAATCCAATTCGTCCACAAAGCCAAGAGGAGAAGCAGCAGAGCCAATCAGTGTCTGTGACCCTGATGTCATCCCACCAAAACCGAATCAGGATGCTACACCGCAACCCCAATCTCAACAGGTTCATGAGCAGGCTCCTGTTGTCAATCAAGAAGCCGCGGTGTTAGATCTGAATGAAAAGGAGTATGAGGTTGATGTTGGGGAGGATAGTGAGTCAGGAGAAAAGGATAATGAGAAGGAGATGGAGGAAGAGGTGCCTATTGAAGAATCTGAGAAGGTGCCTGAGATTCCCTTAGATCCCAAAATCCAACATGCAGAGGGTGAGGGGGAATCAACGAAGGTAACTATTGAAGGTATTGGAAAGAAGAAAGGAAAGAAGAAGAAGATAGTCAAGAAGGGAGACAAAGAGATTGCAACTGTTCAGGGGGAACCCAGTCATGCTGAGGAAGCAAAACAGCACACTGAGCTGCCTGCAATAACGAAAGATGATATTCCAGAGTTAGAAACTCTCAACGAGGCAATGGATTCTTTGACCTCTGTTGTGAAGAATATCAAGGAGCAATTTACCACTCCAAAGAAAGTAAAGAAGACAGCTGAGCCGAGACTGGTTACACCCGGTGTAAGATACAGTAACAGGAACCAGACCTTCCCAAAGGGTCAGTTCATCATCAGCTCTACCAAACAGGTTGGAAAGAGGAAGCCCACTCCTTTGGAACCAACAACACAAAAGAAAAGAAAACCCCAGGTCGTCGAGTCTAATTCTGGATCAGACTACGAAGCAGAAGAAGAAGAAGAAGTGGGCTCCGAATCCAAAACAGAAGAGGAGGAGACTGAGATGAACTCAAGCAGTAAGGAGGAGCAGATCATAAAAGGGAAGAAAGGTGAAGCTCCTACTACTGATGATTTTGAATCAGAAGAGTCTCACGACAATGACTCTGATAATGATGATGATGTAGTAATGAAAAAGAGAGAGATAGCAAAGGGAAAGAAACCCCAATTGTCTGATATGGATGAGGAAGAAAACGAAAGAGAAGATGAAGCTGAGAGTGCATCTGAAGATGACATTGAAGAGGTTCAGGCTGAAGAACCGGTGGTGCAGGCTGAGATGCCAGAAAAAGAGAAGAAAGGGAAATTCAAAGCCTTATCAAACCGAGCCATCTTACCTGGTAAAATTGTTAAGTCGATTTGGCTGGTGCAGAATGGTTTGGAGTGGCTTAAGACTACCCTAGAACAATAGAAGTGGAATGAATTGTTTGAGTTTGAGAACCGAATGTATCCAGAGGCTGTGTATGAGTTCTATGAAAATGTCAGCAAACTGAACTTAAGTGGGAATCGGTTCATGCTCAAGAGTCGGATCAATGGACAAGAGGTGGTGCTTACTGATGATATCATAACAGTGCATTTGGATATTCCTGCTTCTGGATTTGAGAACTATGGAAAGGGGGAATTACCCAAGATGCCTGAGATCAATCCTTTAAGCATTTCAAAGAAGTTCAGTGAAAATGAGGCTCTGACCAAAGCTGAATCAGACAACATCAACTCGATAACAGATGAGAATCGATTGCTATTTTCTCTAATGGTTCGAAGTGTTATTCCCAGATCTTCAAGAAAAAAAAGAAGCCAATGGTTTGGATCTGACTATCATGGAGCTACTATGTCGGAATGAGGAAGTCTATCTGCCCCTATTAATGATACAACACATATTATATGTCATACATCATTGGAGTCATGCTTTGTCTTATGGGATTTGGCTGGCCAAGATACTGAAGAAGATGGGCGTTGTGAAACTGAAGGACAACCGCCAACCCTATAAGACTAGCAATTTTGATGAGGGATACATGAAGCTGATCGGTTTTAAGAAAGTGAGAGGTGAATGGAAGAGAACTGGATCAACTCAAGGAGCTAGTTCATCAAAAACTAGACAGAGGGTGGACTGTGTTGAATTGAGTATTTTCAATTTTTGAATTTTGCTTAATCAGTTGATTATAAATCAAATGACTCGGTCCTCGTAGATGATTCAGTTCAGAAAAATGATGATCAGTGCAGAAACATAAAAACATAGAGTTTATACTGGTTCATCCCCCACCAAGTCAGGGAGTTACATCCAGTGTAGAGACACAACAATGTACTATAACATCCCTAAGTATAATCTATCACCTCTAGCTTACAAACTCACTATGTTCCTTAGCTTTTAACTTCCAATTAGCTCAGATAGTTAAACTAACTCAAGGTATCTAAATCAATTC
>JAOVYX010018781.1:0-19562 GCA_035668315.1 Drosera spatulata
CATTGCATCGGGAGCTTCAATAGAAGATCGTGCTTTCGTTTTGAATACTGCCCACCATTTGTTTAGTCGGGGTGCACAACCTGGATAAGGAGCGTAATACACCTGGATGGCTTGAGTTGAAAGGACGAAAGGATCATACATCCCTCTGTATCTATCAAATAACATGAAAACACAAGAATCTATCAAAAGAGCCTTGAAATGACCTTAAAACACTCAAAACAACATGAAAAGGCTAAAAACACCTTATAACAACCTCAAATAACTTTAAAATGCAAGAAACAATGAAAAGAGCGTTGAAATGAGCTTAAGAGACTCAAAGACACACAAAAATGAATAAAAAGTGGTAAAAACACCATATAACAGTCTTGACTAACTTGGAAACGCAAGAAACTATGAAAGGAGCATTGAAATAAGCTTGAAACATTCAAAAACACTTGAAAACGCAAAAAACACGATAATATAAAAAGAGCCTGGAAATGATCTTAAAACACTCAAAACCCCACGAAAAGGCTAAAAACACCTTAAAAAGAACTCAAGTCTCTTCAAAACACACAAAAATGAATGAAAAAGGATATAACACCATAAAACAGCCTCAAATAACTTGCAAAACGCAGGAAACTACGGAAAGAGGTTTGAAATGACCTTAAAGACTCAAAAACACATGAAAACAAGAATCTATCAAATGAGCCTTGAAATAACCTTAAAAATCTCAGAAACAATGGAAAAGGCCAAAACACCATGACACAACCTGAAATAACTTGAAAACGCAAGAAACTATAAAACGACCCTTGAAATGAGCTTAAAACGCTAAAAAACACTTGAAAAGGATAAAAACACCATAAAACAGCCTTAAATTAAAAGAACCTTGAAAATGTAAGATACTATCAAAAGAACCTTGAAATGACCTTAAATCACTCAAAAACACATGAACAAGCTTAAAACACCATCAAAACAACTTAAATCTCTTCAAAACACACAAGATAAAAAAGCAGTAAAAAGTAGTAAAAAAAAGCCTCAAATTGAAAAGTAGTAAAAACACCATAAAACAGCCTCAAATTACTGGGAAATACTTGAATCTATCAAAAAAGCCTTGAAATGATCTAAAAATACTAAAAAAAAAAAAAAACACGTGAAAAAGCCTAAAAACAACATAAAACAACCTCAGATAACTTGAAAACGCAAGAAACAACGAAAAAAACCTTGAAATGACCTTAAAAACACATGGAAAAGGCCCAAAACACCATAAAACAATCTCAAATAACATGAAAACACAAGAATCTATCAAAAGAGCCTTGAAATGACCTTAAAACACTCAACAGAATGTGAAAAGGCTAAAAACACCTTATAAAAACCTCAAATAACTTCAAAACGCAAGAAACAATGAAAAGAGCGTTGAAATAAGCTTAAAACACTCAAAGACACACAAAAACGAATAAAAAGTGATAAAAACACCATATAACAGTCTCAACTAACTTGAAAACGCAAGAAACTATGAAAAGAGCATTGAAATAAGCTTAAAACATTCAAGAGCACTTGAAATAGCCAAAAACACGATAATATCAAAAGAACCTTGAAATGACCTTAAAACACTCAAAACCCCATGAAAAGGCTAAAAACACCTTAAAAACAACTCAAGTTTCACCAAAACACACAAAAACAAATGAAAAGTGATAAAAACACCATAAAACAGCCTTAAATAACTTGAAAACCATAGTAAATTGCAAAAAGAGGTTTGAAATGACCTTAAAAGACTCAAAAACACATGAAAACAAGAATCTATCAAATGAGCCTGGAAATGACCTCAAAATTCTCAAAAACAATGGAAAAGGTCAAAAGCACCATAAACAACCTCAAATAACTTGAAAACGCAAGAAACTATGAATTAAGCCTTGAAATGAGCTTAAAACACTAAAAAACACTTGAAAAGGCTAAAAACACCATAAAACACCCTTAAATCACTTGAAAATACAAGAAACTATCAAACAAGCCATCAAATGACCTTAAATCACTCAAAAACACATGCAAAGGCTAAAAACACCATTTAAAAAAACTCAAATCTCTTAAAAAGACACAAAAACAAATGAAAAGTGATAAAAACACCATAAAACTACCTTAAATAGCTTGAGAATGGAAGAATATATCAAAACAGACTTGAAATGACCTTAAAACACTAAAAAACACAGGAAAAATCTAAAAACACCATAAAACAATGTCAAATAACTTAAAAACAAAAGAAACAAGGAAAATAGCCTTGAAATGACCATAAAACATTCAACAACACATGAAAAAGGCTAAAACACCGTAAAAGCAGTAAAAACACCATGAAACAGCTTCAAATAATTTGAAAACGCAAGAAACTATCAAAAGATCCTTGAAAAGAGGTTAAAACACTCTAAAACACTCGAAAAGCTAAAAACACGATAAAAATAACTCAAATCTCAACAAAACACACATAAACGAATGAAAAATGGTAGAAACACCACAAAACAATCTCAAATAATTTGAAAACGCAAGAAACTACGGAAAGAGCCATTAAATGACCTCAAAACACACTCAAACACATGAAAAGGTTAAAAAACACCATAAAAATAACTCAAATCTCTTCAATATACACAAAAACGAATGAAAAGTGATTAGAAAAAACACCATAAAAACAACTCAAATCTCTTTAAAACGCTGAAAAACACATGAAAAGGCTAAAAAAAAGCATAAACCGCCTCAAATAACTTGAAAATGCAAGAATCTATCGAAAGAGCCTTGAAATGATTTTAAAACACTTAAAAACACATGAAAAGGCTGAAAACACCATAAACAACCTAAGATAACTTGAAAACTTAAGGAACTACAAAAAGAGCATTTAAATGTGCTTAAAACACTCAAAAACACATAAAAAGTATAAAAACACCATAAAACAACCTCAAATAATTTGAAAACGCAAGAAACTACGAAAAGAGTCTTGAATTGACCATAAAACACTCAAAAACACAAGAAAAGGCTAAAAACACCATAAAACAACTCAAACTTCTTCAAAACACAAAAAAAAAAAAAAGAAAAGAAAAGAAAAGTGGTAAAAGCACCATAAAACAACCTCAAATAACTTGAAAAGATAAGAATCTATAAAAAAAAGCCTTGAAACAATGAAAAACACATGAAAAGGCTTAAAACACAAGAAAATGACATGAAATAACTTGAAATTGCTAGAAACAGTGAAAAGAGCTTTTAAATGAGCTTAAAACATTCAAAAACACTTGAGAAGACTTTTCATGTGCTAAATACAAGAAACAACCTCAAATAACTTGAAAACTCAAGAAACAACGAAAGTAGCCTTGAAATGACCTTAAAATACTCAAAAACACTTGAAAAGGCTAAAAATATCATAAAATCAACCTCAAAGAATCTTGAAATGACCTTAAAAGTGATAAAAACCTTTATTTGAGGTTGTTGTATGGTGTTTTTAGTCTTTTCATGTGGTTTGAGTGTTTTAAGGTCATTTCAAGGCTCTTTTGGTCGTTACTTGCGTTTTGAAGAGATTTGAGGTTGTTTCGTATGTTCATAAAACTTTGTCATTTATTTTTAAGGTTTTAAAGAGATTTGAGGTGTTTTATCATGTTTTGAGTCTTTTCAAGTGTTTTAGAGTGGTTTAAGCTCATTTCAAGACTTTTTTCATAGTTTATGGTATTTTCAAGTTATTTAAGCCTGTTTTGCGGTGCTTTTAGCCTTTTTATGTGTTTTTATGTGCTTTAAGGTCATTTCAAGGCTCTTTTGATAGGTTCTTGCATTTTCAATTTATTTGAGGTTATTTTATGATGTTTTTGACCTTTTCTTGGGTTTTTGAGTGTTTGAAAGTCATTTCAAGGCTTTTTTCTTAGTTTCTTTTGTTTTGATGTTGTATGAGGTTATTTTGTGGTGTTTTTAACCCTTCCATATGGTTTTGAGTGTTTTAAGGTCAGTTCAAGGCTCTTTTTGTAGTTTCTTGTGTTTTAAAGTTATTTAAGGTTGTTTTGTGGTAGTTTAGCCTTTACATGAGGTTTTGAGGTTTTAAGGTCATTTCAAGGCACTTTTGATAGATTCTTGCCTTTTCAAATTATTTGAGGCTATATTATGTTTTTTTAATCTCTTTTCATTCGTTTTTAAAGAGATTTGAGTTGTTTTTATGGTGTTTTTAGCTAGTTCATGTGTTTTTGAGTGTTTTAAGATCATTTCAAGGGTGTTTTTAGCTAGTTCATATGAAAGGCTAAAAACACCATGAAAACCTAATATCTCTTCAAAACACACAAAAACGAACAAAAAGTGATAAAAACACCATAAAATAACCTCAAATAACTTGAAAAATTAAAGAATCGATCAAAAGAGCCATGAAATGAACTTAAAACACTCAAAAACACATGAAAAGGCTAAAAACAGCATAAAAGTAACTCAAATGCAGGAAACAATGAAAACAGCCTTTTCATTTAGTTTTGACTGTTTTAAGGTCATATCAAGGCTCATCTGATTGTTTCTTGGGTTTTAAGTTATTTGGTGTTGTTTTATGGTGTTTTTAGCCTTTTTATGTGTTTTTAAGTGTTTTAAGTTTATTTCAAGGCTCTTTTCACAATATCAAGCGTTTTTGAAGAGATTTGAGGTTGTTTTATGTTGCTTTTAGTTTTTTCATGTGTTTTTGAGTGTTTTGAGATCATATCAAGGTTGTTTTTGTTGTTTCTCGCGTTTTCAAGTTATTTGAGGTTGTTTTATGGTATTTTAAGCCTATACATGGGTTTTTGAGTGTTTTAAGGTCATTACAAGGCTCTTTTGATAGATTCTTGCATTTTAAAGAGATTTTAGGTTGTTTTATGGTGCTTTCAGGACTTTTCATTTATTTTTAAGTTTTTTGAAACTATTTTGGTGGATTCTTTCATTTTAAAGTGACTTGCGATTGTTTTATGATGTTCATAAGCCATTTTCAATCATTTTTGTGCATTTTGATAAGATTTGAGTTTTTTAGGGTGTATTTTGCCTTTTTAAGTGCTTTTGAGTGTTTTTAGCTCATTTCAAGGCTGCTTTGATAGATTATTACGTTTTCAAGTTACTTGAGGTTGTCATATAGTGTTTTTAACTTTTTCATATGTTTTTGAGTGTTTTAAGATCATTTCAAGGCTGTTTTCGTTGTTTTATGCATTATCAAGTTATTTGAGGTTGCTTTTTGACGTTTTTAGCCTTTTCATGTGTTTTTGAGTGTTTGAAGCTCATTTCAAGGCTCTTTTAGTAGTTACTTGCATTTTGAAGAGATTTGAGGTTGTTTTACGGTTTTTTACAACTTTTCATTCGTCTTTGTGTGTTTTGAAGAGATTTGAGTTTTTTTTATCATGTTTTTAGTCATTTCATGTGTTTTTGGGTGTTTTAATGTCATTTCAAGACTGTTTTTGTAGATTGTGCCGTTTTCTTGTTATTTGAGTTGTTTTATAGTGTTTTTAGCCTTTTCAAGTGTTTTTGATTGTTTTAAGCTCATTTCAACGATTTTTTCATAGTTTCTTAAGTGTTCAAGTTATCTGTGGCTGTTTTTTCATAGCTCATTCTTTTTTTGCTATTTTGAAGAGATTTGAGTTGTTTTTCTGGTGTTTTTAGCTTTTTCAACTGTTTTTGTGTGTTTTCAGGTCATTTCAAGGCTGTTTTTGCTTTTTCTTGTGTTTTCAAGTTATTTGAGGTTAGTTTAAAGTGTTCATTACCATTTTTCATTTGTTTTGAAGTTTTTAAGAGATTTGAGTTGTTTTTATGGTGTTTTGTGACTTTGCAAGTGTTTTTGAGTGTTTTAAGCTCATTTAAAGACTCTTTTCATATTGTCTTACGTTTTCAAGTTATTCAAGGCTGTTTTATAGTGTTTTTAACCTTTTCATGTGTTTTTTAGTGTTTTAAGGTCATTTCAAGGCTCTTTTGATAGATTGTTGCATTTTCAAGTTATTTGAGGCTAGTTTATTTTTTTTGTTTTTTTTTTTTAACTTTTCATTCGTTTTTGTGAGTTTTGAGCACATTTCAAGGCTCTTTTCATAGTTTCTTTCATTTATAAGTTATTTGAGGATGTTTTATGGTGTTTTTTTTATTTTATCACTTTTCATTCGTTTTTGTGCCTTTTGAAGAGATTTGAGTTGTTTTTATGGTGTTTACAGCCTTTTCAAATGTTTTTTGAGTGTTTTAAGCTCATTTCAAGGCTCTTTTCATAGTTTCTGGCATTTTCAAGTTATTTGTGGTTGTTTGTATGGTGTTTTTAGCCTTTTCGAGTCATTTCAAGTCCCTTTTGATAGATTATTGCATTTTCAAGTTATTTGATTTATGGTGTTTTTATCTCTTCTCATTCATTTTTGTGTGTTTTAAGGTAATTTCAAGGCTCATAGTATATATTCTTGCATTTTCAAGCTATTTGAGACTATTTTATGGTGTTTTACCCACTTTTCATTCGTTTTTGGGTGTTTTAATGTCATTTTAAGGCTCATATCACATTTTCTAGAGTTTTCGAATTATTTGAGGTTATTTTATGGTGTTTTTATCCTTTTCATCTATTTTGAGTGTTTCAAGGCTGTTTGATAGATTATTGTGTTTTCAAATTATTTGAGGCTATTTTATCCTGTTTTTACAACTTTCACCTGTTTTTGTGAGTTTTGAACAAATTTGAGATGTTTCTATGGTGTTTTTAGGCTTTTGAACTGTTTTTAAGTTTTTAAGCTCATATCAAGGGTCTTTTCTTAGTTTCTTACATTTTCAAGTTAATTGAGGTTGTTTGATAGTGTTTTTTGCCTTTTCAAGTTCTTTTGAGTGTTTTGAGTTCATTTCAAGGCTTTTTTGATAGATTCTTGTATTTTAAAAAGGCTAAAAATAACACAAACAATCTTGACAAACTCTTAAGACACTCAAAAACACATGAAATGGTTAAAAACATCATAAAATAACCTCAAATAACTTGAAAAACCAAGAAACAACTAAAAGAGCCTTGAAATGACGTTAAAACACTCAAAAACATCTGAAAAGGCTAAAAACACCTTATAACAACCTCGAATAACTTGAAAACACAAGAAACTTGAAAACTACCATGAAATGATCTTAAGACACTCAAAAACACTTGAAAAGGCTAGAAACACCTTAAAAACCTCAAATCTCTTCAAAACACACAAAAACAAAAGAAAAATGATAAAAACACCATAAAACAACATCAAATAACTTGAAAATGTATGAATTGATAAAAAGAGTCATGAAATGAACTTAAAACACTAAAAAACACATGAAAATGCCAAAAACATCATAAAACAACTCAAATAACTTGAAAACACCAGAAACAATGAATACAGCCTTGACAGGACCTTAAAACACTCAAAAACACATGAAAAGGTTAAAAACACCATAAAATAACCTCAAATAACTTGAAAACGCTAAAAACTGTGAAAATAGCCTTGAAATGAGCTTAAAACACTCAAAAACACTAGAAAAGGCTAAAAACACCATATGACAACATCAAATAACCTGAAAAAAAAACAACGAAAACAGTCGTGAAATGATCGTAAAACACTAAAAAAACACTTCAAAAGGTTAGAAACGGCATAAGAACCTCAAATCTCTTCAGAACACACAAAAACGATAGAAAATTGATGAAAACACCATAAAACAACCTAAAATACTTTGAAAATATAAGCATCGATCAAAAGAGCCATGAAATGCACTTAAAACAGTCAAAAACAAATGAAAAAGTTAAAAACAACATAAAAACAACTCAAATCTCTCAAAAACCGCAAAAATAAAAATGAAAAAGACTTATGAACATCATAAAACAACTTTAAATAAGTTGAAAACGCAATTAACTATCAAAAGTGCCTTTAAATGACCTTAAAGCACACAAAAACGAATGAAAAGTGGCAAAAACACCATCAAATAGCATAAATTACTTGAAAATGCAAGAATCTATCAAAAGAGATAGGAAATTACCTTAAAACACTCAAAAAGAAATGAAAAGGCTAGAAACACCCTAAAATAGCCTCAAATATCTTTAAAATACACAAAAACCAGTGAAAAGTGGTTAAAACACGATAAAATAGCTTCAAATCACTTGAAAATGCAAGAACCTATCGAAAGAGTTTTGAAATTACCTTAAAACACTCAAAACCACATGAAAAAGGCTAAAAAAGCCTTTGAACGATTTTAAAACACTCAAAACCATGTGAAAAGGCTAAAACCATCATAAAACAACCACAAATAACTTAAGAACGTAAGAAACTATGAAATGAGGCTCGAAATGAGCTTAAAACACCCAAAAACACTTGACAAGGCTAAAACCACCATAAAAAGAACTCAAATAACTTGAAAATGCAAGAAGCAACAAAAAGAGTTTGAAATGACCTCGAAACACTCAAAAATGTTTGAAAAGTGTTAAAAACACCATAAAAACAACAAAAATCTCTTAAAAAACACAAAAACGAATGAAAAGTGGTAAAAACACCATTAAGTCACCTCAAATAACCTAAAAACGAAAAAAAAACTATGAAAAAAACCTTCAAATGGGCTTAAAGCACTGTAAAACACTTGAAATGGCTAAAAACATGATAAAAACAACTCAAATCTCTTCAAAATACACAAAAATGAATTGAAAAAAAGTTAAAACACCATAAAACATCCTCAAATAGCTTGAAAACGCAAGAATCTATCGAAAGAGTCTTGAAATGATCTTAAAACACTCAAAACACATGAAAAGGCTAAAAACACCATAAAACAACCTCAAATTTATTCAAAACGCAAGTAACTATCAAAAGAGCCTAGAAATGATCTTAAAACAGTGAAAAACACATGAAAAGGCTAAAAATACAATAAAATAACCTCAAACTGCATAAAAAACCAAGAAACTAACAAAAGAGCTTTGATATGACCTTAAAACACTCAAAACAACTAGAAAAGGCTAAAAACACCATAAAAACCTCAAATAACATGAAAAATCAAGAAACAACGAAAAGAGCCTTGAAATGACCTTAAAATACTCAGAAACACATGAAAAGGCTAAAAACACTATACAACAACAAAAAATAACTTGAAAAACACATGAAAAAGCCAAAAAAAAAAAAATAACACAAATAATTTGAAACCACAAGAAACAATGAAAAGAGCCTTGAAATAAACACTCAAAAAACACATGTAAAGGCCTAAAACACCATAAAACAACCAGAAATAACTTGAAAACGCAAGAAACAACGAAACAGCCTTGAAATTATCTTCAAACACTCAAAAAAACATGAAAAGGATAAAAACACGATAAAACAACCTCAAATAACTTGGAAACGTAGGAAACTAAGAAAAAATCTTTTGAAATCATCTTAAAACACTCAAAAACACTTGAAAAAGCTAAAAGCACCATAAAAATAACTCAAATACCTTGAAAATGCAAGAAACAATGAAAAGGTCTTTTAAATGACCTTAAAACACTCAAAAACGAATGAAAAGTGTTAAAAACACCATAAAACCAACTCAAATCTCTTCAAAACACACAAAAACAAATGAAAAACGGTGAAAACACCATTAAAAAAAAACCTCAAACAGGTTGAAAACCCAAGAATCTATCGAAAGAGCTTCGAAATGACCTTGAAACACTCAAAACCACATGTAAAGGCCAAAAACACCATAAAACAACCTCAAATAACTTGAAAACAAAAGAAACTATAAAAAGAGCCTTGATATGACCTTCAAACACTCAAAACTGCATGAAAAGGCTATAAACATCAGAAAACAACCTCAAATAACTTGAAAACGCTTGAAACTATAAAAAGAGCCTTGAAATGAGTTTAAAACACTAAAAAAACACTTGAAAACGCTAAAAACACCATAAAAACAACTCAAATAAGTAGAAAACAGAAGAAATTATGAAAATGTAATTGAACAGAGCTTAAAATAATCAAAAACACTTCAAAAGGTTAAACACACCATAAAACAACTCAAATTTCTTCAAAGCACACAAAAATAAATGAAAAGTAGAAAAACACCATAAAACAGCCTCAGATAACTTTAAAATGCAAGAATCGATCAAAAGAGCCATGAAATAAATTTAAAACAGTCAAAAACACATGAAAAAACTAAAAACGCCAATAAACAACTCAAATAACTTGAAAACACGAGAAACAACGAAAACAACATTGACAGGACCTTAAAACACTCAAAAACACATGAAAAGGCTAAAAACATCAAAAAAACAACGTCAAATAACTTGAAAACGGTAGAAACTGTGAAGAGAGGCTTGAAATGAGCTTAAAGCACTCAAAAACACCAGAAAAGGCTAAAAACACCATTAAAACAACACAAATAACTTGAAAACACCCTTGAAATGAGCTTAAAACATTCAAAACACTTCAAAAGGCTAAAAACAACATAAAAACAACTCAAATCTCTTCAAAACATACAAAAACGAATAAAAAGTGGTAAAAACACCATAAAACATCAACAAATAACTTGAAAACGCAAGAATCTATAAAAAAAGCCTTAAAAATGACCTTAAAACACTCAAAACCACATGTAAAGGCTAAAAACATCATAAAACAACCTCAAACTACTTGAAAATGCTTGAAACTGTTAAAAGAGCCTTAAAATGAGCTAAAAACACTTGAAAAGGCTAGAAACACCATAAAAACAATTCTAATAACTTGAAAACGCAAGAAACCTTGAAAAGAGCCTTGAAATGAGCTTAAAACACTCAAAAACACTTGAAAAGGCTAAAAACACCATAAAAACAACTCAAATAACTAGAAAACGTAAGAAACTATGAAAATGTAATTGAACTGAGCTTAAAACACTCAAAAACACTTCAAAAGGCTAAAAACACCATAAAAACAACTCAAATCTCTTCAAAACATACAAAAAAGAATTAAAAAATGTGAAAAAAAGCATGAAACAGCCTCAAATAACTTGAAAAAGCAAGAATCTATGAAAAGAGCCTTAAAGTGACTTTAAAACACTCAAACCACATGAAAGGGCTAAAACACCACAAAATAGCCTCAAATAACTTTAAAACGCAAGAAAATGAGAAAAGAGCCTCGAAATAAGCTTAATATACTCAACACCACATGAAAAGTCTAATAACACCACAAAACAACCTCAAATAACTTGAAAACACACAGGACCGAATGAAAAGTGATAAAAACACCATATAATAACCTCAAATAACTTGAAAACACACAAAACCAAATGAAAAGTAATAAAAACACCATAAAACCGCCTCAAATAACTTGAAAATGAAAGAATCAATCAAAGAGCCATGAAATGAACTTAAAACAGTCAAAAACACAATAAGAAGCTAAAGACACCATTGAACAAACTCAAAATACTTGATAACGCTTGAAACTATGAAAAGAGCCGTCAAATGACCTTAAAACACTCGAAAACACATGAAAAGGCTAAAAACATCATAAAAACAACTCAAATAACTTGAAAACACAATAAACCATGAAAAGACCCTCAAAATGAGCATAAAACAGTTTAAAAGGCTAAAAACACCATAAAAACAACTCAAATCTCTTTAAAACACACACAAACAAATCAAAAGTGGTAAGAATAAAACAAACAACCACAAATAACTTGAAAACACAAGAAACTACGAAAAGAGCCGTGAAATGACTTTAAAAGACTAAAAAACACATGAAAAGGCAAAAACACCATAAAATAACCTCAAATAACTTGAAAACGCAAGAATCCATCAAAAGAGCATTGAAATGACCTTAAAACAAATAAATACACATGAAAAAGATAAAAACACCATAAAACAGCCTTAATTTACTTGAAAACGCAAGAATCTATCAAACGGGCATTCAAATGATCTTAAAACACTCTAAAACACATGAAAAGGCTAAAAACACCTTAAAACCTCAAACCTCTTCAAAACACACAATAACGAATGAAAAGTTGTAGAAACACCATAAAACATTCAAATAACTTGACAAATAAAAGAATCAATCAAAAGAGTCATGAATTTAACTTAAAACACTCAAAAACACATGAAATGGCTAAAAACTCCATAAAAACAACTCAAATAACTTGAAAACAAAAGAAATGAGTAAAACAGCCTTGAAATGACCTTAAAACACACAAAAACACATGAAAAGGCAAAAAACACCATGAAACAACCTCAAATAACTTGAAAACGCAAAAAACTACGAAAAGAGCCATGAAGTGAATTTAAAACACTATAAAACACTATAAAATAACCTCAAATAACTTTAAAATAAAGAATTTATCAAAAGAACCTTTAAATGACCATGAAACACTTAAAAACTTTGATAGATTTTTAGCCTTGTAGTTTTTACGGTGTTTTTACCCTTTTCATATGCTTTTGAATGTTTCAAGGTCAGTTCAAGGCTGTTTTAGCCTTTCCATTACGTTTTCAGGTAATATTCCTAAATTTTTTTTTATGGTGTTTACGGTCATTTCAAGGCTCTTTGATAGATTCTTGCATTTTCAGTATATTTGAGCTTGTTTTAGAGTGTTTTTATCAATTTCATTCGTTTTTGTGTCTTTTAAAGAGATTTGAGTTGTTTTTATTGTGTTTTTCTTGTGGTTTTGAGAGTTTTAATGTCATTTCAATGATCTTTTGATGGTTTCTTGCGTTTTCAAGTTATTTGAGGTTGTTTTATGGTGTTTTTAGCCTCTTCACTTGTTTTTGAGTGTTTTATGATCATTTCAAGGTTTTTTTGATAGATTCTTACGTTTTCAAGTTAGTTGAGGCTATTTTGTGGTCTTTTTACCACTTTTCATTCTTTTTTTGTGTGTTTTCTAGTTATTTGAGTTGTTTTTATGGTGTTTTTAGCCTTTTCAAGTGTTTTTGAGTGTTTTAAGTTTAATTCAAGGGTGTTTTTAGCCTTTTCACAATTTCTTGCGTTTTCAAGTTTTTTTTATGTTATTTTTAACCTTTTCAAGTGGTTTTGATTGTTTCAAGGTCAATTGAAGGCACTTTTCATAGATTCTTGTGTTTTCAAGCTATTTGAGACTATTATGGTTGTGTTTACCACTTTTCATTCGTTTTTTTGTGTTTTGAAGATATGTGAGTTGTTTTTGTCTTGTTTTTAGCCTTTCAAGTGTTTTTCAGTATGTTAAGCTCATGCCAAGGCTCTTTTCAAAGTTTTTTTGCGTTTTATAGTTATTTGAGGGTGTTTTCTGGTGTTTATAGTCTTTTCATGTGTTTTTTAGTGTTTTAAGCTCATTTCATGACTCTTTTTTAGGTTTCTTGCGTGTTCAAGTTATTTGAGGCTATTTTATGGTGTTTTTAACACTTTTCATTCGCTTTTGAGTGTTTTGAAGAGATTTGAGTTGTTTTTATCATTTTTTCTGCCATTTGAAGTCTTTTTGAGTGTTTTAAGCTCATTTCAAGGGTCTTTTCACAGTTTCTTTTGTTTTCAAGTTATTTAAGTTGTTTTTATGTTGTTTTAGCCTTTTCAAGTGGTTTTGAGTGTTTCAAGGTCATTTCAAGACTCTTTTATAGATTCTTGCGTTTTCAAGCCGTTTGAGGTTGTTTTATGGTGTTTTTAACACTTTTCATTCGTTTTTTCAGGCTATTTTTTGTGTTTTACTGAGATTTGTGTTGTTTTTATCTTTTTCTTAGCGTTTAACGACCTGAAATCTACTTAGAACACAACAAACAACAAAAACAGCCTTAAAATAGCCTTAAAACACACAAAAACACAAGAAAAGGCTTAAAACATCATTAAAACAACTCATATCCCTTCAAAACACGCAAAAACGAATGAAAAGTGGTATAAAAAAAAAACACACCATAAAACAGCCTCAAATAACTTGAAAACTTAAAAAACTATAAAAAGAGCGTTAAAATGAGCTTAAAACTCTCAAAAACACATGAAAATCTAAAAACACTATAAAATAATCTCAAATAACTTGAAAACACCAGAAACTACAAAAACAACCTTGAAATGACCTTAAAACACTCAATAACATATGAAATGGCTAAAAACATGATAAAAACAACTCAGACTCTTCAAAACACACAAAACGAATGAAAAGTTTAAAAAAAAAAAAAAATGAATGAAAAGTGGTCAAAACACCATAAACCAGCATCAACTAACTTGAAAACATCAGAATTCATCAAGAGAGCCTTGATATCATCCTAAAAGACTCAAAAACACAAGAAAAGGCTAAAAACACCATAAAACAAGTCAAATCTCTTCAAAACGCACAAAAATGAATGAAAAGTAGTAAAAAAAAAAAAAAAAACACCATAAAACAGCCTCAAATGACTTGAGAAATGCAAGAATCTATCAAAAGAGCCTTGACATAACCTTAAAACACTGAAAAACACATGAAAAGGCTTAAAACACTGTATAACAACCTCAAATAACTTGAAAACGCATGAAACTATGAAAAGGACTTCGAAATTAGCATAAAACATTCAAAACACATGAAAAGGCCAAAAACATGATAAAAACAACTCAAATCTCTTCAAAACACTCTAAAACGCAAGAAAATACTAAAAGAATGATAAAAACAATTCAAATCTCTTCAAAACACACGAAAAAGAATGAAAAGCGGTAAAAACACATAATACAGCCTCAAATATTTTGAAAACGCAATAATCTATCAAATGAGCCATGAAGTATGCTTAAGAAACACACAAACACTTGAAATGGCTAAAAATACTATAAAACAACCTCAAACAACTTGAAAACGCAAATAACTACGAAAAGAGCTTTGAAATGACCATAAAACACTCCAATACACATGAAATTGCTAAAAACACCTTATAACAACCACGAATAACTTGAAAACGCAAGAAACTGTTAAAAGAGCCTTGAAATGAGCTTAAAACACTCTAAACCACTTGAAAAGGCTAAAAACACCATAAAAATAACTCAACTCTCTTCAAAACAAACAAAAACAAATGAAAAGTGGTAAAAACACCATATAAAAGCCTCAAACAACTTGAAAATGCAAGAATCTATAAAAAGAGCCTTGAAATGATCTTAAAACACTCAAGAACACTTGAAATAACTCGAAACACGATAAAAACAACACAAATATATTCAAAACCTCAAAAAAGAAAAAAGAAAAAGGGTCATGAACATCATAAAACAACCTCAAATCTCTTCAAAATGCAAGTAACTATCAAAATAGCCTTGAAATGAGCATAAAGCACTCAAAAACACATGAAAAGGCTAAAAACACCATAAAAACAACTCAAATCTCTTCAAAACACACCGAAATGAATGAAAAGTGGTCAAAACACCATAATACATCCTCAAATAACTTGAAAATGCAAGATACTATGGAAAGAGCCTTGAAATGAGCATAAAGCACTCAAAAATAGAAAGGCTAAAAACACCATAAAACAACTGAAATAACTTGAAAACACGAAAATCTGTGAAAATAACCTTGAAATGAGCTTATAACACTCAAAAACACTTGAAAAGCCTAAAAACACCATAAAAAGAACTCAAATCCCTTCAAAACAACAAAAATGGACGAAAACCGGTAAAAAAAACAACTGAAAAATGCAAGAAACTATCAAAACGCACGAAACTATCAAAAGAGCCATCAAATGACCTTAAATCACTCAAAAACACGTGAAAAGGCTAAAGATATCATAAAAACAACCTCTAATAACTTAAAATACTCATAAACACATGAACTGACTAAAAACACCATAAAAACAACTTAAATCTCTTTAAAACACAAAACAACAAATGAAAAGTAATAAAATTACCATAAAATAGCCTCAAATAACTTGAAAAATACAATTATAAGCACGTTAAAAACAACTTAAATCTCTAAAACACAAAAAAAAAAACGAATGGAAAGTGGTAAAAACATCGTGAAATAGCGTCAACTAACTTCAAAATACAGAAATCTATCAAAAGAATCTTGAAATGAGCTTAAAACACTCTAAAACACTTGAAAAGGCACAAAAACAACTCAAACCTATACAAAACACGCAAAAATGAATGAAAAGTGGTAAAAGCGTCTTAAAACAGCCTCAAATAACTTGAAAACACAAAAATCTATCAAAAAAGCCTTGAAATGACCTTAAAACGCTCAAAACCATATGAAAAGGGCTAAAAACACCACAAACAACCTCAAATAGCTTGAAAACAATTAGAAACTATGAAAAGAGCCTTGAAATGACTTTAAAACATTAAAAAACAAGAGAAAACGCTAAAAACACCATAAAAACAACTCAAATCTCACAAGAAAAAGGCACTTTTCATTAGTTTTTAAGTGTTTTCAAGTTACTTGAGGTCATTTTAAGGTGTTTTTGTCCTTTTCATGTGTATTTGAGTGTTTTAAAGTCATTTCAAGGCTCTTATAGTAGTTTCTTGCATTTTCAAGTTATTTGAGGTTGTTTTATTGTGTTTTTAGATTTTTCAAGTGTTTTTGAGTGTTTTAAGCTCATTCAAGGCTGTTTTCATACTTTCTTGCATTTTCAAGTTATTTGAGGTTGTTTTTGAGTGTTTTTGAGTGTTTTAAAGTCATTTCAAGGTTGTTTTGATAGGTTCTTGCATCTTCAAGTTATTTAAGGCTTTTTTATGGGTTTATACCACTTTTCATTTGTTTTTGTTTGTTTTGAAGAGATTTTAGTTGTTTTTATGGTGTTTTTAGCCTTTTCATGTGTTTTTTAGTGTTTTAAGATCATTTCAAGGATATTTTTGTTGTTTCTTGCGTTTTCAAGTTATTTGAGGTTGTTTTATGGTGTTTTTAGCTTTTTCATATGTTTTTGAGTGTTTTAAGGTCATTTTAATGCTCTTTTGATAATTACTTTTGTTTTGAAGAGATTTCAGCTCGTTTTATGGTGTTCATTTTTCTGTGTGTTTTAAATAGATTTAAGTTTTAAGGTCATTTCAAGGCTCTTTTGATAGATTCTTGCGTTTTCAAGTTAGTTGAGGCTGTTTTCCTGTATTTTTACCCCTTTTCATTCGTTCTTGAGTGTTTTGAAGAGATTTGAGTTCTTTTTATGGTGTTTTTAGCTTTTCCAAATCTTTTTGAGTGTTTTAAACTCATTTCAAGGGTCTTTTCGTGGTTTCTTGCATTTTCAAGTTATTTGAGGTTGTTTAATAGTATTTTTAGCCTATTTTTGTGTTTTTTTAATAGTGCTTTAAGTCATTTCAAGGCTCTTTTGATTGATTCCTTTGTTTTCATGTTATTTAGGGTTGGTGTATGGTGTTTTTAGACTTTTCATGTTTTTTAAGTGTTTTAAAGTCATTTCAAAGCTTTTTTGATAGATTCTTGCTGTTTCAAGTTACTTGAGATTGTTCCAATGTGTTTTTAGCTTCTTCTTCTTTTTTTTTTTTTAGTGTTTTAAGGCTAAAAACACCATAAAAATAACTCTAATCTCTTCAAAACACACAAAAATGAATGAAAAGTGATAAAAATATCTTAAAACAACCTCAAATATCTTAAAAACGCAAGTAACTATCAAAAGAGCCTTGAAATGAGCATGAAACACTCAAAAACACATGAAAAGGCTAAAAACACCATAAAACAGCCTCAAATAACTTGAAAAATACAAAAATCTATTAAAAGAGTCTTGAAATGACCTTAAAAGACTCAAAAAGAAATGAAAAGGATAAAAACATCATATAACAATCTCAAATAACTTGAAAACGCAAGACATTACGAAAAAAACACTTGAAAAGGCTAAAAACATGATAAAAATAACTCAAATCTCTTCAAAACACACAAAAACAAATAAAGAGTGTTAAAAAGACCGCAAAACAACCTTAAATACCTGGAAAACGCAAGAAACAATGAAAACACCCTTGAAATGATTTGAAAACACTCAAAGACACATGAAAAGGCTAAAAACACCATAAAAAAAAAACTCAAATCTCTTCAAAATACAAGAATCAATCCAAAGAGCTTTGAAATGACCTTAAAACACTCAAAAACACATGAAAAGGCCAAAAGCACCGTATAACAGCCACAGATAGCTTCAAAACACAAGAATCTATCAAAAAAGTCTTGAAGTGACCTTGAAATGCTTAAAGCCACAAAAAAAACCTCAAACAACTTGAAAACGCAAGAAACTATGAAAAGACCCTTGAAATGGGCATAAAACACTTAAAAAAGGCATTAAACATGATAAAAACAACTCAAATCTCTTCAAAACACACAAAAAAAAATAAAATAAAGAGTGGTAAAAATATCTTAAAACGACCATAAATAACTTGAAAATACAAGAAACAATGAAAACACCATAAAAAACAAACTCAAATCTCATGAAAACACACAAAACCTATTGAAAAGTGAAAAAAAAAAACCTTAAAACAGCCTCAAATAACTTGAAAACGCAAGAAACTATGAAAAGAGCTTTGAAATAAGCTTAAACCACTCAAAAACACTTGAAAAGGCTAAAAACACCTTAAAAAGAACACAAATCTCTTCTTAACACTTAAAAACAAATAAAATGAAGTAAAAAAACACAAGAATCTATCAAAAGAGCCTTTAAATGACTATAAAAGACTTAAAAACTCTTGAAAAGGCTGAATACACTTGAAAACACTTGAAATTGCTAAAAACACCATAAAAACAACTTAAATCTCTTCAAAACATAAGAAAATGAATGAAAAGTGTTAAAAACACCATAAAACATCCCCAAATAACATGAAAACGCAAGATCTATCAAAAGAGCCTTGAAATGAGCTTAACACTTGAAAAGTTTCAAAACACCATAAAAACAACTCAAATCTCTTCAAAACACACAAAAACGAATGAAAAGTGGTATGAAACATCATAAAACCAACCTCAAATCTCTTTATAACGCAAGAATCTATCAAAAAAGCCTTTAAATGACCTTAAAACTCTTCAGAAGGCTTAAAACATCATAAACAACTCAAATCTCTTCAAAACACTTCAAAACAAAGAAATGTGCCAAAAACACAATAAAACAACCACAAATCATTTTAAAACACAAGAATCCACCAAAATAGCTTAAAAAAACTTAAAAAGAATTGAAAAGTGCTAAAAACACCATAAAACAACATCAAATCTCTTGAAAATGCATGAATCTATCAAACTAGCCTTGAAAGGATCTTAAAACAGTAAAAAATACTTCAAAAGTCAAAAAACACCATAAAAATAACTCAAATTTCTTAAAAACCTCAAAAACAAATGAAAAAGGCTTATGAACATCATAAAACAACTTCAAACAACTTGGAAACACATGAAACTATGGAAAGAGCCTTGAAATGATCTTAAAACAGTCAAACACACATGAAAAAGGCCAATAAACAAAATAAAACAACCTCAAATCTCTTCAAAACACATGAAAACGAATGTAAAGTGGTAAAGCCACCATAAAATAGCCTCAAATAACTTGAAAAACTAAGAATCTATCAAAAGAGCCTTGAAATGACCTTATAACACTCAAAAAGCCATGTAAAGTCTAAAAACACCATAAAATCAACTCAAATCTCTTCAACACACACAAAAACGAATGAAATGTGCTAAAAACACCATAAAACAACATCAAATAACTTGAAAATTCAACAAACTATGAAAAGAGCCTTGAAATGAGCTTAATCACTCAAAAACACTTGAAAAAGGCTAAAAACACTACAAAATAACCCAAATAA